>JAJMSH010000034.1:0-137980 GCA_030558315.1 Kodamaea suecica
AACTGGAACTGGTACCGTCACAACTCCAACAACTGGCACTGGTACCGTCACAACTCCAACAACTGGCACTGGTACCGTCACAACTCCAACAACTGGCACTGGTACCGTCACAACTCCAACAACTGGAACTGGTACCGTCACAACTCCAACAACTGGCACTGGTACCGTCACAACTCCAACAACTGGAACTGGTACCGTCACAACTCCAACAACTGGCACTGGTACCGTCACAACTGAATCTGCTGTACCAGCAACATCAGTATGGGTCACAGGTACAAATGCCTTAGGTGTGTTAACAGTGACTAAAAAGGCATTCACCCAAACATTCACATCCATGTACACTGCCGTTGCTTCACCCCTGGCCGGATCTATTGGCTTGGGGACTCTCTCAGGTAATGTTGGTGGTGTGAGAACTTACGAACAAGTCACCGTAAGTTCCAGTGGTTCCCTGAGTAGAATCAGAGCATCTCTTGTTAAAAATCAAGATCATCCCGTGTCCTTCTTGGTCTACGGTGCCATCGCTGGCTCATTATACCTTGCGGTATACCTTTAATCTAGCTTTCGTTCAAAGTTAATAAATAAACATTCAAAGGAAAAAATTGTTTGTAGTCTATGAAAAATTAGCTTTCTTTAAACATGAAAGATTTGTGAGGAGGGTTTAAGAAGGCGATTGTTAAGCAAATAGCCAAGCACAAATTCTAAATCTGTAGACTGAGGTGTACTGGAGGGAGATGGCCAAAGTGTTGTAGAAGCCTGAGGAGGGGCGAGATAGTTCAAAATGATCTGAAGGCGATGCATGTCGGACATGAGGAATCAACACGCGACTCGTTAGTAAGGATGTTTGAGTTTGTGTACGGTTAGTGCGGGATAAGTCAGAGAGCTGAATGGGAGTGGGCGTTTCTGTTTGAAGGAAGGAAGGGTAAGTTGTGAGAGGGTTATGGGAGAGATGTATATTACGGATGGTCAGATTTCCTGGAAGTATCAGTGTTTGGGTGAAATAGGTCTTGGGTGAAATCTTTGGGCGTTCTAGGTCTTGGGGGTGCTACCCTTTGAAAGTGGTACCTTAGAGACTGCAACCAGAGAGGGGAGGGGCAATGCGCATATAATTGACTAATATGGACAGGTTAGTAGAACGTGCACTTGTAAAGACAAAGAATGCAACGGCGAATACCTTAGAGAAGAATAAGAGCGATATGAGATTCACTTAAGAATACACTAAAGAATACATTACCAAATGAATTTCATGCCGTAGCTCTAGTTTCACGAAATAACCCAAATACACATCCTAAACAGCTCACGCTTAATATCTGATGAGAAGGAAAATAAGTATTTATACTAAAGATTCCCCCCACATTCTTGTTATAATGCACTAGACTCTATTTGAAGAGAATATGCGAAGACACTATGTTATGTGCAGGTTACTATGAAGAGGAGTGGATAATGTACGGCTGTGCCTAAGCTATTTGGCTGTAGAGTTGTTAGATGTAATCCTAGTGCAATTGGTGCATCGAGTGTTATCTCCAGCATGGTTAGCACGGCGAACCAATGCTTAGTTGTGAAGCATCTACAAAAGTAATTTGTCCACTAGAGTCAATAGTTAGGTGCATGGTGGCCCCAATGTACTATCTTTGCCAACACTACACTGTGTATGATTACGTCTCCAACACAATGTGATCAAATCTCTAGTATAATGTAATCAAATCTCTATGGTTTCTGTTTCTACTGTTATCTTTTCCAGAATGAGCGAGTATCACTGCATAAATGAATAATTCTGAGATACACTTACAATGAAATGCCTATAGTGACTCTCAATGAAATGCCTATAGTGACTCTCAATGAAATGCCTATAGTGACTCTCAATGAAATGCCTATAGTGACTCTCAATGAAATGCCTATAGTGACTCTCAATGAAATGCCTATAGTGACTCTCAATGAAATCTATAATGAACTACACTTGGCCCTTAGAATCTTTTCAGTCCTTTTCCTATTTCACCCGATCCTCTGCAGTTCTCTTTTGGTAAGTTTTCCTTCTTCCTCTCCACTGTTCAATACCGTCATAGTCATCATTGCAAGTCGATAGTAAAAGGCCCCTCTCCAGATCACAGTCTCCAGATCAAATTGTCTCTTAATCTACCTTCCCGAGCGCACCTCAATGTTTCATGCACAATCCATCAAGTGTGTTCACGCAACTTTGCGTGAATAATCTCCACAGTTGACACACTTCACACGTCACTGTGGTATATAATCATTGTCAGGCAACTAACGTGAGCGTACACCTTTTATCATACAGTCGACAATGCTGGGCCAAGACTACGGAACGACATCAGAGCTGAGCACGCTCATCAATAGATTTAGCACATCAGATGATACAGAGCTTACTCCTTTAGATAAATCAATAAATACTTCCTTCTTTAGCAAGATCAAATCATATCACCTTGAGAACAAAGGAACAGTGGCAAGAGATCATATGGCCAATGAGAGAACCTTCCTTGCCTGGCTAAGAACTTCGTTGTCTTTCATATCGCTTGGGATTGGTGTGACTCAATTGTTCCGTCTAAACAAAGACTCGTCTGAGGACACCCTTCTGGATGTAACCCATTACGGGAAACCATTAGGATCAAGCTTCATTATATTGGGGATTATAACCTTACTATACGGGTTTACCCATTTCTTCCATGTTCAGAGTTTGCTTACCAGGGACCATTTTCCTGCCACCAGGTTGTTCATGTTCTTTTTGATAGCAGCACTGGTAGGGTTGATATTGGTTAGTTTTGTTTTAGTGTTGACGTCCAAGTAGGGGGTATTACTAGTTTTGAGTTTCAGCATGGTCCCCAGTGCTACAGCTCATTGTTGGCAGTTTCTACTGCATCCATTGATTCGTTATATTACAGTCACTACTGCCCTGACTACTATGGCTACGCTTGATATCGCTGGTATTATCATATGCCGTACCAAGTTATCTCGACAGCTACTATAACCTATTGTCATCCCTAACTGAATCACATTGAAGCCATATTATCCTACACCACTTCAACCAAGAGCATACTCACTGACTCAATCACATCAACAGGTATTTCATTTCACTCCAGCAAGATCATTATACAAAGGTAGTCCACTTCCTTCTTCATCAATGACAACTATTTAATTACGCCTTAACTTAATGGAACCATTCATTTCTTTCACGATATACTAAGCTGATAATGCTATTATTACCTTCAGACTAACCCTTGCAACAATTCCAAGTTGAAAGTCTTGAGTAGTACGCAATTACAGAATTCGCATACTTCTTCCTCAATCTTTTTATATACTTCCATATGGGTACTTGTTCCATAGGCCTACCTATACCAGTCAATGCAATGTTACGATCTCCTAAAAACTGTCAATTGCACATTTTGCAAACTATACTATGCAATAGTTCAATTGCTAGGATCATTCCAATCGGTACTATTTCTAAAAGCTAACATCTATTATCTCTTACAAACTATCTCTTACAAACTAGCATTATTTCCACTTAACGATTGTCTATGTGGGAGCCGTCCATTTGACTGCAAAATCCTTCGGCAACTATTTTGAGCTTCCAACCCAAGAACTTCCAACACCAAGAAACGTTCCTTCAAAGTGTTCGTAATGCAACTTCTCCAAAAATACTTTGGGATATCTTCACCGTTATATTCTTATCCAGATTGTATCAACTCTAATCTGAACGTGGAAGCCCTAATATTATCATGTGACCAGCGTGACCTGCTGGACAACATTGTTGTGATTTATGTATTGAAGTTAGGGCCTCATCGCGTATATCAATACCAACCTGCAAAAGAATAACCTGTAACTTTGCCAATCTCTCACTTTCCACAAGCAGTCTCGAAAAATTTTCCCCAAATATATTTAACAGTGAAACAACTCCTTCTTCCTATACATACTTTATATAATCATACAAAATGGTATGTGATGAACGATAGTAGCGGGCGTTAATTCAGATGGACAAGTTGGCGGAGCAGCATGACGAATGCCCGCAGAAACCAGATCAATACGATATAAGCTGAACAAGCAACATCATGTGGCAAATATGAATAGGGTGCCCAATGTAAATGAAGAGATGACCAAAGAATAAGAACGAATCAAAACGCAAAGTAGCAATGAATTGACGTGTTCATCTGACCAGCCCGAAACCTAAACCGAAACCAATCAATATACTAACTATTATAGGGTAAAGTACACGGATCCTTAGCTCGTGCTGGTAAAGTTAAATCTCAAACTCCAAAGGTTGAAAAGACTGAAAAGCCAAAGCAACCAAAGGGTAGAGCTTACAAGAGATTGTTATACACTAGAAGATTCATCAACGTCACCTTGACTAACGGTAAGAGAAAGATGAACCCATCCCCAGCTTCCCAATAAGCTTATAATTTATAACTAGCTGGTTTAATGGTGTTTATAAAATACATGATTTTATTATAATGAAATGGAGATGGATATATGAAGTTATCTGCAGCAGAGGTACTAATGCTAAATTGTGAATTCATATTGTAGGAACTTGAAGAGTTATTTGAATAATCGAAGAGATCAATGATTGAAATAGTAATATTTGACGTGATTCCATGGATGTTGTGTAGACACTCCTATATTTGGATGCTTGGCAGGTAGTTCGTACTACTTGGAACTTTAGTCTTTTTGATGCTGTCTATCCTGGTCTAATTAGTTTTAACTAAATATATTCATCTTATGACCACTATATATAGTCTTATGGACCTATACGTTATGTTGCCGGTCTATACATTGTATTTTGGAGCTATAAATACTACGTGCATTTCACTCCCCTTAGCTCTCCTATCAGCTCTGTTAAGCAAAGTTATAGCGTTCTCTCCTCTTCCACTTCTCATCTCATTAAACACCCCATTGTGGAAGTAAGTAGTAAGAGTAAATCCTACTTCTGATCTCAGCGGTTTCATCGTCCTCTTCAAACATTGGAGTCCAATTGAGCAATTCAATCCTTTCCGCCTTGAAATCGTGATATTCACAGCTAGTGAAGAACTCCAAATCTTTGTCCACTAAATGTGCTCTATGAGGAGAAAACACAACTAAGCACTTTCCATCTTTCTTCAAGCCATTTCTGCATGTTTTCAATAGCTTCTGATGTTCTGTGTGATTGAAAACAACGTCTGACAAGATTATCATGTCAAATTTATCCTCCTCTACAATGGTCTCTGGTTTATCTTCGACATCTGGGTAGATTATTTCTCTTAAATCATTGCCCCAAATATATCCTTGGACTTCGAACAGCTCTTCCTTAACGTGACCGGCTTCCAATAAATGGTTAAAGTTCCATTTAATATTATTAATTAAATCGGCATCGGGGTAATCTGTAGATAAGATCTTAGAGGCTCCATTCAAAGCACAAATCAAAGATGGCAAGGCGGAAGCAGCACCCAATTCCAAGATGCGCTTACCATGCACTAGTTCAGAAGCGTTTTTATCCAAATAATCGGCCGTATAAATACCAGCATTCCATAACAAATGACCCCAGAGAGGTGATTTACCAACGAGTTTAAGTGTTATCTCTGCTGGGCTACTTCCAGCAACCTTTCTCTCATACTTAGCAAAGTGAGGCTCCTCTACCGGAGGCAAGAATTCCTCTGGCTCTTGAAACAATCCAGCATCAAATTCGAGTTCGTCGTCAGACATTATCAGGTATAATCAACCGAGTCTAAGGAAGATGGGATTTTTTTTGAAATATTTCAATCTGCTTCGAGATGTTCTCACCAAACCACTCACACACAAAATAAAATTAGGATGCAAATTTAGACAAATAACCCTGGATTAAGAGGGTTCCATTCAGTATAAGCTTGGTTAATTGCCATGCGAAGCTTGATTGAAGGTATTGGGATATGAGATTGTTAAAATTGGAAAGTTTTCTTGTCTTTATATTTTGGTATGATTAGGGTAAAAAGTTAAAGAAGCTTGCAAAATATATGGTGTTGGGACCTAAAAGATGGCGTTTGGACCGCAAAAATCAAACATATTAATCAGTTCCACTAGCTTGAATCATCTCTATTGAATAAAACAAATATCAACTCCTTCAAATCTCACTGTAGAGCTTCTTGTGGCTACTGTGTCCTCGCCATTGGTGTACCTTTTCTTCACTTTCTACAGCATATTTTGCAGCTATTCTTCTGTTAAGTACACAGCCAAATTTACAGTACGAAAAAAATACGATGGAGAATGAAATAAAGATTGAGCTATCCATCGACTTCTCCATCTAAAATGGAAGTATCTAATCAGCAGTGGTCGAAAACGTCCATAGAGTTACTATCGGATCCCGACAATCTTTCTCTCTGGGAGAAATTGGTCAAGGACTCCGAATTCAACAACAAACGTGGGATCAACAAGTCCTCATCAACGGAGGCCATAGATCTCTTGAAACTAACATACGTCAAGTTCTTGGAGAAATACCCGTTATTATTCAACTATTGGATCAAATATGCAGAATGGGAGTTCAAGTTGGGTAATACTTTGAAAGCTGAACTCGTTTACGAGAAGAGTTTGAAGAATCTCTCGTATTCCACAGAGATATGGCTTGCATATTTGAACTTCAAGATAAGTACTGTAAATGAAAACGTCTCGGAAATATTGGCATTATTCGAAAAAGCAAGGAATAAGATAGGGTATCATTTCCATAGCTTTGAGTTTTATCAATTGTATTTGCAGTTTCTTCAAGATTATGCTGCCGTCGATCAGGCAAAATCCAAACTAAGGTACTACGTCTTGTATCGAATTATCATCGAGATACCATTATACCATTACGAGCATTTCTTCAAAAATTTTATGGATATCATCACGGAATTGGCTTTAATTCAGAATAAGGATGAATTCCGTGCCATAATATCTTGTTTGATACCTGCAAAGGATTTACCTAAGTATGCCAAATTAGAGCCCAAAGCCATTACCGTTTCTTTGAAGAAGACATTCACGGATATTTACATTACCACTCAGTACAAGGTTTATCAACTCTACAGCTTTGAAAAGTCATTTGCCAGACAATACTACGACGTGAAGCTCTTGCTGTTGCAGCAACTTGACAAGTGGGAGCTCTACATTGACTTTCTTAAACTCAAAAAGTATCCAGAGGAAGCAATTACGCTTAATTTTGAGCGATGCTTGATAATAACTGCTTCATACCCCCGTTTCTGGATAAAGTATGCAAACCACTTTATATCCTCGAGGCAATACCTAAGAGCCATCGAGGTTCTAGCTAGGGGATACTCCTTCAATAACCATTACAAGTTATTGATTAAATTAATTGATATTCAAATAGTGTTAGAGAACTACTCAAAGGCAAAGGATCTTTTAGTAACCTATATCACGAATAATGCTTCAATTCCAATACCGATCTATGAGAAATTGATCTGTGTGGAGAGGTTGTTGAATTCAAACAATGAAACGCATCTAGTTGAGTTGTTCAAAGAGATTATATTGGAAACTAACAACGATTGGTTTTTCCAGCATATACTATTATACAGCTCGATAAGCAGCCAAAATAAATTGAAACTTTTCAAGGAATTGGATAAGTATAAGGATTCAGAAGTTTACAAAGAATCCTTAACGAAATTAAAGTCTGAACTTGAAAAGGAAGACCAAGAGGAAGTAAAATTTGATTTCGCCAAGGCATATGACGAGGAAATGGACTCATGCAGTTAAGTTAAGTGGAATACGTGCAAACTTACTTCAATTCATTAATATAATCGATCTTTCTAAAGATCAATTCAATTCCTTTATCAATATATTTATAAACGTAACCAAGAAAAACGCTGAAATTGCAATATATCCAATACGTTTATCCCATACCCATTTATTAAATGGAAGATACAAGATGTAAACTGCGACGATTACGATCAACGCAACCATGCTAACAATTACATCAATGTCCAAGTTGAATCGTATCGGAGCACCTTTATGTTTCAAAATTATAAGGAATCCATTGAATCCAAGTCCAAGCAATATAAGTAAGAGTGGCGTGCCCAAACATGCATTGATACCCAAGATTGGATTTATATTGCTTGATATGGTGACATTAGTAATAATATCATTAATCGAATTACTGATGGAAAACACTAAAAGCCCCAACAAGTAATCGGAGATCCTCCAGAGAAGTCCAAAGTTCTTTAATAGCATGAGAACCACTTTGGAGATTATGGAGATTATGATTGTACTGTTTAATACCCCGAAGCAGTTTAATATGGAGGATCCTATTCTAGATGGCACGATTGACTCAAGAATTAAGACCGCTATTATTATTCCCAATACGATGGGAACCATGTTTATAAGGTCTATGTTAAAGAGTTGCCAATTTAACAAAAGTGGGATTTGAAACGAGAACCAAACCTTGAATGCAGTTGTGTTCGAATTATGATATTTGACAAACCAATATTGCTGATTATCTTCGTTCGAGTTTATTGGAACTAGGAACAAGCATAATATGTCGATTGCGTTGATGAAGAATTGCAAAAAACCAACGGAATCAACAACCAAAACCTCTTCGAGGTAGTCAAAGTTATTATGTAGACTTTGGTGGAAATCCAAACCTATTACAGGAGATTTCAGTGGTGAAATGGTTCCAGGACTATCAAGATTTGTCAATGCTTCCTCCAAACCATATGGTTCACGGAAGCTTTCATTCAAGCTCAACATCTCATTTTCTAAGCAAAGTTTCTCTTTGTCATAGAAGTTCAAGAACACAAGGTAAAGGATGTAACTTATAACCATCACAACGCATTCAAGAAGGGTTACTTTTGAGTCGAACATGATATACGAAAATATAACCAAGATGAAAAAGACCCAAGATATATCGATCATTAAACTGTTTGAATGGATAACTTGAAAAGGACTATTAAGGATACTGATAGTTCCGATTATTATTGTTAGCATTATTAGGATCGAGCCTATGATTTGACCCAAGACGAGGTCATTTGAACCAGAGTCTAGTATAATATAATAGTTGACAAGATCTGGAACCGCATTCGTGATTGGAATGAGTACAAAGCCTAGTATATCGTTATTTAGGTTCAAGGAGGTAGTTAGTTCGTGAATATTAGGGAACAAACAGTTCGACACTAGGATACTGAGTGATACCAATATTAGGGCCAAGGCTCCCAAGATTGATATTGAAATCAATAGTAGGATGGGGAGCGAAGGGTAGCGACTCGAGCAGTAGTAGAGTTTTGCAATTGCAAAGTACTCGTCATCACACTGGCTTTTAAGAACTGAACAGTAGTCTTTGTCTTTCTTGACGAAGGTGCAAGTGTAGTCTGGTTGAGCATGTTTCGAAGATAGGGAAGAGTCTGTGAGAGCGACAGCCTGAACTGCAACAATAAGCACCACAAGCACCACTAGCAGTAGTAGGCGAAGCTTCAAGGGCCCACCAGCATTACAAAACATAGACGAGTATGTCTGAAAGTGCTAGCTCAAATGTAATTGCCAATCTTCTAATAAATTGCTAAACGTTCTGGACCACTTATTTAAGCAAGTTTGAGATGTCACTGGGGGTTGTAGTGATAGCAATGGGGTGACATGCAGGTCGAATTGGAGTGGAAGATGGAAGGCTTGGCGAGTTAGGTTCCGAGACGTGAGTGAAGACTGCAAAGAGAGGTATGTGGCGGATATCGAAGGGGTGGAAGACGCTCGAGGTGAACTACAGGTCGTTGATACAGAGTCAAAGAATATGGTGGAAAAATGGACAAGTAGGAAGTGAGTAGCGATGATGATGTGATGGCACTTGTAGTTCATAAAGTCATATAGTCTTGAAATGAAGGAAATGAGGTTTCTGATGAAATTGGAGTCAGGCAATATTATCATACTGACCAATGTGTGTTGTTGCTATATCGTGGGTTGCTTAGGGGGAGTTAAATATATTATGAGGCTGCAAAATCAAGATCATTACGGCCCGTTAAGAATTTGCAGCCACCAAAATTTGAGATTCATGGGAGGCCAAGAAGGAAAACATGGCTGAAGATTGGGAATACGAGAGATACGGGTGGTTGGCAAGGAGAGAGGTTGCAAACGAGTTCTTGTTGGAAAGGTGGTTGGCGAGGAGAGAACGTGGCATCGAGTGATGTTTGGGCATATTAGCGTGCTTGTAGTTCACTTCACAGGCTCCATGATCCTCGACGACTAACACATTGTCTGGAAATGATGAAATTAGTAGAAGTAGATAGTGCTCAGGTTCATGATTGGAGAATGAGTAAATGAGTAAATTAGTTCAGGAATGCTCAATGTTTACGAATTTAGCTAGGGAGATACCTCGAGTATGCACAAGCCTCAAAAAGCTAAAAACTACTGTTGCCCAAAATCTGCATCCTACAACCAACTTGTTCCAATCTACCAAATCTGACCCAAGCAATCTTGTTGCAATGTATCGATTGAACTTCCAGTCACCCCAGATCTGGCATCTTTAAAGCGAATTCTTTGACGACCCACTTCTCTGGAGAATCAATCTCTGGATAAACATTCCTTAGTACAGCACTAGCTAAATTTCTGTCTATTCATTGAACGTCTAATAAATATACTTTACCTCTCCCATTTCTAAAAATCATTCTTATACACCTTGTACTCCTCGCTACCAAGTATTTCAACCCCAATCTTGATATCCAAATTGATATCTTCAATTAGTGCTTCCTTGGTGGTGTAGTTCAACTCAGGTCTAATGTACCCCAACACATTGAACTTGATGTCTGCTCCGTAGAAATTCTCTGAAAACTTGTGGACTATATGAATCTCTGCGGCCTTTTCTTTATTGTTATAGAAGGGGTTCCATCCAATCGACATAACCATAGGTAAGCTCTGCAACTCAGCATCATGTAAACAGTTGCCATGATTGATGGCTACTTCGTGTCCATCATTTCTCTTTGTTGTGGTTGGTTCTTCCTCGGTAGGCGTGACTTGGCACCAGCCGTAGTAAATACCTGTTTCCAACGAGTTCAATTCTTCGTTGATAGGAATATTGGCAGTTGGAATACCCAATTCAGACGAGCCTCTACCGAAACCACATACTATTTTTGAGTGGATCCTGATTGGATAAGGACTGACTGGTTCCTTGGGGACGACAAGTTCGGGTCTGCTCATTTGATAGGAAGAGTAGTGCAGCTCAGAGGAGGTGTCGAGAAGACGATACGATTTGAGTCTCGATTTGATATCGCAAAAATTTAGGCACAATTAGTCAGTATCGAAAAGTTGGCGAATGCAGTAGAGCGTAGTATTCGTCAAGAACAGTTGTAAGAGCAAGTGCCCAGCCTCGCAGAGTTCGCCATTAGAGTTCAATTTTAGAGCTCTGGGTAGTAGTTAGGCCCGAATTGAGAAGATTAAGCAACGAGAGTGCAACCTGCTAGCAACCAAGTCCAACTGATAGATGGTCAGCATGGTAATAACACAACCTCATATCTTACAATATCTCTAAAATTTACAATATCAAACATTCAAATATCAAACATTCAGACATACATAATCATTACGGAACCGATTAGAATCTGGCTTCCAATTGATCCAACAAAGTGGCACAATCCTTACCGAAACCTCTGATACCTTGGGCCAACTTTTCAGTGGCCATGGCATCATCGTTCAATATGTATCTGAAGTTAGATTCGTCGTCAACATAAGAAACCTTTTCAAAGTCGGCAGAGGCAGCGGAGGCAGCGTCCAAGACTTGAGGTACTGGTTCGGAAGAGTTGAGTAATTCTTCCAATAATTTTGGAGCAACGGTCAAGTAGTCACACCCGGCCAAAGCCTTGATTTCACCTGTGTTTCTGAAAGAAGCACCCATAACAATGGTCTCGTAACCGAACTTCTTGTAGTAGTTGTAGATGGATCTAACTGAAATGACACCAGGGTCAGATTCAGCATCGTATTCCTTACCGGTAGAAGCCTTGTACCAATCCAAGATTCTACCAACGAAAGGAGAAATCAAGGTAACCTTGGCTTCAGCACAAGCAACGGCTTGAACGAAAGAGAACAACAAGGTCAAGTTACAGTGGATACCGTGCTTTGATTCCAATTCTCTGGCAGCTTGGATACCTTCCCAGGTAGAAGCAAGCTTAATAAGAACACGTTCCTTCTCAATGCCAACGGACTTGTATAAGGCAATCAATTCAATAGCCTTCTTAACGGAGGCATCCTTATCGAAGGATAATCTGGCATCAACTTCAGTGGAAACTCTACCAGGGACAATCTTCAAGATTTCCTTACCGAATTCAACAAGCAAACGGTCCAAGGCGAGGGCAGCCTTATCCTTAGCGGAAGCGTCCTTAGCGGAGTTTTCCTTAGCGTAATCGACAGCAACGTCGATCAACTTGGCGTATTCTGGCTTCTTGGAGGCAGCCAAGATCAAAGAAGGGTTGGTGGTGGCATCTTGAGGAGTGTACTTGGCAATGGATTCAAATTCACCAGTATCGGTGACGATGACGGTACCTGAGGCTTTCAATTGTTCTAAGGAGTTGGAGGACATTGTTTGGGGTTGGATAAAGAGTTAGTAACACGAATTTTGTTGAGGGAGTGGGAAATTGTTCCTATTTAAACTGGGGGATTGGGGGACAGCGTACCGGATTTGCAACACAAAGATGACCGAACAGGTGAAAAATTGTTGAATACTCCGAGTAGGGAGAATTGAGTGTTAGAGGATTGAACAAGAGCACGAGTGCTGGTGATTAGTGGGAGATTAGAGGGAGATTGTTGGATATTAGTGGTTGTTGGTGGTGAGTGAATAATAGGTGAATCGTGAGTAGTTAGTGAGTTGGTGAGTATGTGAGTAAGTAGTTAGTGAGTGAGAGAGTACGTAGTTAGTGAGTGAGAGAGTAAGTAGTTAGTGAGTGAGAGAGTAAGTAGTTAGTGAGTGAGAGAGTAAGTAGTTAGTGAGTGAGAGAGTAAGTAGTTAGTGAGTGAGAGAGTAAGTAGTTAGTGAGTGAGAGAGTAAGTAGTTAGTGAGTTAGTGAGTATGTGAGTAAGTAGTTAGTGAGTTAGTGGGTATGTGAGTAATTGTGTAGTAAGCAAGTAGTTGTGTAATTGAGTAAGCGAGTAGTAAGCAAACAGGAATACCGAAAAGTGAACCTCTGGGTAATGCGTTGAGTGTCTCAGCAATTGCGCTCACATTCTATGCGTCGGCCATGCTGATTACTCAATCATACCGTATGGTGAAAAATTAACACAGAAAATAATTTGATCTCTTTATTAACGTGGCAGCAAAATAACAGATTGGTAGGGTGTTTAGTAATGGGGACAAGATCTAGAGTTGATTTTGATGAGGGGGAGACGTGAATGTTGAAGGCGACGAGGAACAAAAGCATCTACGGAAGGGTTGAATGGCCTTTGCATATGTCACGTTGTTCCCTCCACCCATCGATGACCACATACAGAGGTTGTGGAGAGAGGGCAAGATAACAGCAAGCAACTAGTGAATACATGTGCATGTAACGGGAGCAATATCTTCAACCCTTCTTCAACCGTGCACTTGTGAGCTTCACACAAGTCACTCAATGCACCTTCCCTCGCACGCCCAACTCTCCCAGACTATTCGCCGACGCACGTTCTTGATCACACCCCACCTCAGCGGAGTACGATTATCCCATGCGATCCGTGTTTGCAGCAGCAAATCGCCAATTGCATCCTGACATAAACAAGGCTCATCTGAAAGCTTTGACCGCTGAATATATATATTTTCGACATCTTTGTTGACCAGCCTTTCTTCTTAGCTTTACCAAGAGATGATCAAACGTTTGCTAGTAAGTGTGGCTGGAGATTACGGCCAAGAATTCAAGGTCGTACCCATCAATACCAACCAAACAGTGGAAATAGTGTCCGAACTTGGGGTATTCAATGTCGCCATCTACATTAAGAACTTCGATGGCTCCAAGTCTCACTTGCCAAATAGTTGCTACAACGTTGGTGAGCAGGCGTACCTTGACTCCAAGCCAGTGAACAAAGACGTGCCATTGACGGAAACCGAACAGCACAACCTTCGTTTGACTATGTATTTCAAACCCCATGCTCAGATCAATGGCTCCGACTTCTTATTTGGTAATGACTTCAATGTTCCTATCAGAGATTACGTGCCTTCGTTACTACTCTCCACGGGGTTGAAGATCTTCACAAGGTTCATCAACAGTACTCTTAAGGGTGACATTTACTGCGACAAGCCCTTTTTATATGGCTTGGTCTTGAATAGCATAACCTACCTTACAATAACCGAGAAAGCCATCAAAAACTCCATTCGTGGCCCAGTTAAGCACTCTACGCCTGGAATTTCGACTCCAAATACATCCAATACTACCGCAATCAATACTGCCTCAAACAGTGCTTCCAACAGTACCCCCAGCACAGCTTTCGCAAGTACTCCGCATTCTCCCTCGAACAGCGCCTCATCTTCCAACACTGACTTGGAAAGTACAATAACAAAAACCGGATCTAAAACGGACTTGAGAACGTCCCCCGGACCTAACGCGGACGTCAAGGTAGTCAAAATGGAGTTGCCTTATCCCCCGGCGAACTACAACGGAGGCTACGGCGGAGGTGATTATGAAGAGAACTTACATGAGAATGGTGACAAAGTGATTCAGGTTCCGCCTACTGCTGGTCCGCGTAAAGCGTACTTTAAAGATTTACAAAAGTGCGGGGCCTTTACCTTTAACAAAGAGTCCAGTTATAGACTCACCTTCGATACAATCTCGGTCAAGATGGCTGATTCGAAGTATGCCATAAGCATCCCAACGTTTGCAGGACGTACGTTTGACATTGATGCGCAGAAGTATGCCAACGAGAAGTTGGACAATTTCAATTGGGTAGTCAAGCATAAGGGACAGGAAGGTGTAGGTCATGGTACGGTCGGGTTAGTAATCAGTTTTAAATTGATTGACGAGGAGTGATTTGGGTCATTGATATTGTTTCATAGCAGAACAACGTTGATTATGATATTGATGAGCTGAAGGTGGTAGCTTGGCCCTAGTCTTGGATTCATGAATCGAGGCAGCATGCTTGAATTTCTGTGGTAATATCAGACAAGCCCGAGCCCAAACCCAACCCCCACTTTCACTCATAAACGGCCAATATCAACAACACCTACACTTGGCTTGGACCGAATAATGCAGTCCAATCCTTCCAATGCTAATGAGCACATCGAGAATCAAATAGACATTAGAATATGAACATTAAGTGTGCGCAATTGAGGTACTGAATAACAACCACTTTTACCATTATGTAGTAACTGAAGAAGTAACCAAATGCGATCTCTTCATTTCTTTGACTTAGTAGCATGTCTCAATATCATGGCCATCCCTCCACCTTTGGGTGCAAAATTCCTTTATGGCCGCAATATTTATTTTTACTGCACGCTAGAAATCATCGCAATTTTTTTTATGTTGAACCAAACAACAAAGAAAGCAGTCACATACAGATGACTTTCTGAAAAAGCAGTCACACAGGGTTAAAGGATTTCGAAGTTTACTGCATAATATACGATTGAAAGATGGAACACGGTGAAGCCCAACCAGGGGCCGATGCCTATGATACCAACGAAGCGGATACCCATTCACAGCAAGTCGGCTTGGATCTCAGTCAAGCCATCGCTGATTCAATATCATCGTTGGGAGTGAATAGCGATGAGCAACGCTCGAAGTCGGAGTTGCAGCCACTGGAATTGCTGCAAATTAAGCAAGACATTTCATCGAACATCGAACAAGACAAAAGAGGTGGTTCCGTCATACATCATAACAACGACGGCTTTGCTGAACATCTGGATGATGACAATTTAGAAGATGCTATTGGCAATGTTTTTGATCAATTTGATTTCGGAGCCAATGATGCTGATGATAAGCACTTGAACCATTCAGAGTTTGGGTACTTCTCACATGATGGCAATGAAGATACTCTGAGACCTCATGAAGACCATGCAGACCATGCAGACTCAGAGACGTCCAATAATCACCACGAGCTGGATGCCATGGACTTGGATGAAGCTATCGGAAGAGCTTTCCTGGAGGTAGACAAGGACGACTTCTACATTAAAAAGGACGAGCTCGATAATCCGCACTACAACGAAGTCGAGTCAAATGCTCATGAAACCTTCGATAAAAGCCACGAGGAAGTTGACCTTTCACGCAATGCAAACGAAGGGGATTTTACTACACAACAATCTAATTTTGGGAATCGGAATGCCAATGAAATACATGAGGCTACAGCTTCTGAGGAATCCACCTATGGTGCAGAAGGCGACCTTGATCTCGAGAATGGTATTGGTGGCGCATTTGTTGAGACAATTAAAGAAGCAGAAGTTATACCCCAAACTGAAATGACACAACATGACAACTTAGAAGATGCTATCGGAAGCGCTTTTGCAGATGCGATCAATGAGGCATCTAACGAACAAACAGCTAGAAGTTCCGAAAAGGAAGTTTCAGCAGACACGTTTCCCGTACGTGATGACACTCATTCTCACCCTAGTAATAATCATGATGCCGCTATCGAATCAGAGAAATTAGACCTGGACCAAATTGACGACGACTTGAACGACGCCATTGGAAATGCTTTCGCAAATGCATTTGGAGAGAACACTCAAGATGTTGAGGCAGCAATAACACTGGAGATCGAAGGAAAGGTGCCTCATTCCACAAATGAGAACTTTGAGAGTTCAACAGAACAAGAAGTACCTGTTACACTGAACTCTGATGAACAATTCAATAAAGGTTCTGATATAAATAACCTTGAGCTGCGCTCAGAAAAACACCACAACAATCATGACGATTCTGAAATAGATTTAGATGATGCAATTGGAAACGCATTCTCCGACGCCTTAGCGAGAGATTCGGAACCAGCAGAGTCTCTAGGGTCAAAAGAAGGGGAATTGAATGATATTATTGGGAATGTAATTTCAGATGCCATGAAAGACTCAGCTAAGATAACCAGCGACAAGGAATCTAACTCTTCAACCAACGTAGAACAATCCGTGAGCAGTCTTTCAACGCAAAAGCCAGATAATGCGAGGCAGACCAATGAATCTAAGGTAACAGAGGATGAAGATTTGAACAGTGCAATTGGGGATGCGTTGAATAGTATGATGGAGCCCGAATTATCAAAGGATGACACCAAAACATCGAGCGATTCAAATATTCAGGACGCGATTGGCAATGCATTGAACAATATGTTCAATTATGAAGAACTTGCAAATCGAAACGATCGCAAAGAGAGTAGCGCCTCTCAAGCGCAAACTATGGATTTGAATTCTGTCATTGAGAATGCGCTAGATAGTTTCATGGATGAACAAATTGAGCGCCTGGACTCAGAGGATTCAGATGATTTAGACGAGGCAATTGGTAATGCCTTCAAAAGCATTATGCCAAATGAGCAAGAATTACCTGAGACAGGTAAGGTTGAGAATTCCTCCATTCTCGAAGATCCCATTAACGACAATGAGTTGACTGCAATGATATCCGCGTCCTTTAAAAAAGTTGTGGCAAATAACCCTGCTTTAGTTGAACCTAAAGATGAAGCGGACAACTTCATGGCAAGTACAATTACCGAGGCTTTTAAATCAGCGATGCACAAATCTAAAGATATTCCATCGCTATTAGCAGCTCAACACACTGAAATTTCGAACGTAGACATATCAAACATTGTGCAGCAAGTGATCACTCAAATCTCCTCAAACGAATCTCAATCTTCCACTATTCCTCAAGGTGTTTTGAATGAATTGGCAGTCGAAATAGCAAACCAAGTGCTGGATCACTTGGAGGACGATGTTTCAAAGAAGCAGAAAACCAATTACAATATTCCTCAAATCGATGAAAATGTTCTCGAGCACTTTGAAAATGAGGCTCACAAGGAGGAGGCAGCAAACAGAGCAGCTAGAGAGGCCATGTTCGGGAAAGCACACACAGCAGCATATTCACATCTTCCTCAAGGAGGGTCCTCCTCTCAGAGGATATCTTCACACAATATTTCTAGGGGAAGCGATAGAGTTACCAGCTTGGATGAACTTCAAATGAATGATATTATGGAGAATGCCTTCAATATGGCTATGGACAATCCGTTCGATTTAATTTCAGATATGCGAATAGACCAATCGTCTTCTGGGAAGTCTCAACAACCATCAAGTTATGTATCAAGGTCACTTGGAAAACCTACCCAAGCTCCAAGACGGACTACAAACAAGCCACCTGCATTGGCAACCCCAGAAAGGCGAATTGCGGGAGGGTTGAGGAACAGGCCTCCAACTTATATTTCTCAGCCTTCAAAGAGACCTTCCTATAAGTCTCCAAACAATGCAGGGATCCCTAGCTCTGATGTGTCCATCGTTAAATCTGGTCTTACTAACTTCATACCAACTGCACTAGCTCCTGCTGGGGCGCAAACATTAGGAGCTCCACCTAAGCCAACAGCGAATGGTGAATTACGCTTTAATCACTACGATGATGCAGAACCTAAGAGAAAGGAATTGTCCATCGCCGAAACACTTGCATTGCATAGATCATACATGTCTAATGTGCCAAGACGAAACTATGCATCAATGGAGTCGCTTGACGAAGCTCTCAAAGCAAATAAGGCGTATGTGGGTCCTATCAGATCTCAAATCTCGAACGTCATTAATTCAATTACCTCCCGCCCCAATGAGAAGACTTCCACCGAGACCAATGTCTTAAGCGCAATCAAGGAAATGACTAATATATTGACATCAGAATCTCGGGCAAGAACAATGTCTAAGGATATGCATTCTATCTCTGAGATCATCGCAACATACACAGGGAAAGAAGAACGGAGTAATATCATGAAGTCTCTAGATTTGGCAAAGAACTATCTTGAAATGAAGAAGCCAATTGCTGCAGATAATTCCAAGGCAAGTTCTCTAATCGATTCTGTTTTAAAACAATTCAAGAGTGAATTTGAAAGGGGCCAAGATAAAAGCCAATTAACTTTACTCGAGAAATTGAACTTAAGTGGTGTTCCAAAGATTTCTTCGGAGTTGA
This sequence comes from Kodamaea suecica, assembly GCA_030558315.1. Lineage (NCBI taxonomy): Eukaryota > Fungi > Ascomycota > Pichiomycetes > Serinales > Debaryomycetaceae > Kodamaea > Kodamaea suecica. Next base: position 18,990 of record JAJMSH010000034.1, read on the forward strand.
TATCGAATATTAGTAAGTCTGTGGTTTCTGCAATTGCAAATTATTCCCAATCTGCGAGACGAACTACAAGCAAATCAAAACCCAAGGAGTTTGAGGACTTGAAAGAAATGATTAGACTTGAAAATAGAGCCCGGAAGAAGAAGTGGAGAGAAGAAAATGCTGAAAGGAATAAAGACAATGATCTTCGTTCAAGAGTTTGGAAAAAGGCAAGTCAGTTGTTTGGCGATGCTGACACCAACAAGAAAAAAGAATGGATTGAGATTGAATTTGATAAGCGTAAAGAGAAGCGCATTTCAAGACTGGGAAAACCTGGCTCCACGAGTGGTGCTGAAGATTTGAAAGATGAAAGAATGTCGGATGATATGATACTTAAAAAGCCTGTAACAGACATTTTTAACCTCTTATCTGGATTTGCGCACCAAGAGGACCCCAATGTCGTATTAGCTGCAACTTCAGCAGCTACAGCTTCAACTGCAGCATTATATGCCGACAATAGGAATTTAACTGATTATGATGAAATTGATAGCGCAATTACTTCAATTTTGTCGTCTGTAATTGAAAATATTCAAAGCTCCGGACACCATAAAAGGATTGCAACTCTTTCACAAGGGATTTCTTCGTCTGAGCCCATCGATCAAGATGGTTCCCCAGAGGGAGATAACATGTATGTAATTTCATCCGAGAATCGTGGTGCAATGCATCCGCAATTCTCCCAATACCAGAGCCGTTCACTGGGAGGGGAGGATGCAGTTTTGGATCCTTCTTTAACTGCTTTGGGCAGAGGAAGTCCTGAGACTGACCAAAAAAGACGTAAAATTGGTGGTAATGAAAGTGATGAACAAGATCCTTACACTAGAATTGCTACCAACTTGGACCAAATTAGAAACTCGTTTTCGAATTCTTTACTGTCCTCCTGGAGTTCAAGTGCATCTTTGAAGATGCCACAGTATAGGAAACCAACAGGTGGACTTGTGGAATCCGTTGTCAATAGGGTTGAGAATCCTACGCTCACATTACCAACAACTTCACCATTTATTTCAAACAAGGCAAACTTCGGTAATGTGGTCAACCAAAATATCACTACAAGACCAATTGTGGGCTTAAGAAAGCCTGGAAGCTTTCAAAGACCCGAGCCAAAGGTTGAAAAGGCGAAATCACTAGGTTTCCCCCAGATACTAAAGACGTCATTTAGGCAAACTTAACTACTTTAATTCTATTGTATAATTAGGTTAGAATATTAAATTTATATTTTATCGGTAATCTGTGGTTTGAACAAAGTTAGTACGGGCTTGTTTCTCTAAGTAACCACTTGTATGCTCTCTTGTCACCAAGTTCCAATAAGGTGCGTGCGAAAAGCTTTCTAATGTTATTGTGGTAGTTGTTGATCCACTTGATTTCGAAAGAAGTGAAATACTTCTTGTCGACAAGATTTCTACTGAATGGGACCTGTGTCAAATAAGCGAATCCTAAATAGTTTTCACCCGCTCTCGTTTTCCCAAACTCATCATTAAGCTCAATAATTTCCAATTCACTTTCAATTCTGAACCCATACTCACCATCTAAGTAGAAGCCTGGTTCATCTGTTAAAATCCCACCCTTTTTGAACATGGCAGCACCCAGTGGTCCACCACTAGTTGTCGAAATCCCCAAAGGACCTTCATGTACATTACCAAATGTTCCAACACCATGGCCAGTGCCATGATTGAAATCAAGACCCTCGTTCCACAATGGTTGTCTGGAGATTGCGTCCAAAATTGAACCAGTTGAGGTAGAGTTGGGTGGGAATTTCGCAACTGCGACACCGATATGACCTTTCAACACGAGAGAGTAGTGCTTTTGCAATTCCAAGGTCAACCCATGGTTACCAAATTTGAAACTTCTAGTGATATCAGTAGTGCCTTCCAAGAATTGAGAACCTGTATCGGCCAAAAATACCTTACTTGGGTCAATGATAGAGTGAACTTCTTTCGTTGGAAAGTAGTGGGGAGAAGACGAATTAGCTCCTGATGATGCGATAACTTCGAAAGACAATCCTTTAAAGTTAGGGAACTTTGTTCTAATGGCATATATTTTCTTTGCGAAATCATACTCTGTGATTGTTCTCTTCTTGTAAAGTAAGTTGAATTCAAGCCAGGCGATAGCAATAATGATGGCTAATGAGTCTTTAGTTTGAGCAATTTTTGCGTTTTTAAGTTCGACTTCATTCTTGTAGGTTTTCAAGATAGATATTATAGATTCGTACTTGATTTGACGTTTGGCCAAAGACTGTGGGATCGAGTCAAACAAAGCATAGGTGGCACTAGCTTTAAAGGGAAAAACAATGGATAATGTTGGGATATCAACTGTAACAGTTAATAATGACAAATCGGAGTAGAACTCAGAGTAGTCTTTAATTGAAAGTGCTTTAATTTCAGCCAAATGACTGCTTGATTGTTCATCTATCTTGACTTGGTTGACATACAAAGTAACTGCATCCAAAGTGACAATTGCATAGGAAAAGAATGAGGTATTGAATGGAATATCGGAAGTGCACCTTAAGTTGAAAAGCCAAGCTACTTCATCCAAATCAGTAATAATCAAATGCGTACCGTTGAGCTTCTCTGATTTCAATTCTTCTCTTACTCTTTGCAACTTGTCATTTGCAGATTCTCCTGAATATTTCAAGGTGTATGGGAATACTGGGTCCAAAGACCTCGTTGGCTTTTCACGACCCCAGACTTCATCTATAAGGTTAACCGTTATCAATGGGTTAAACTCATACTTGTAGTTGTACTTGACTCTATTGTTGTCAAAGTATTCACCCTTGGAAATGCTTATGAGTCTTGGGTCTGTGGATATAACGTTACTAAACTTGTTTGTAATGGCATTTTCAATTGCAAATTCATTCCAGCTTTTATATCCAGCAACACCAGCTTTCAACAAAGTCCAGTATGTGCTGTCCAATTGCTTCTCCGCTTGCAAGAAGTATCTACCGTCAGTTGACAAAGCAGCCGAACCAGACAAAGTATAAGCATCATCTAAGGTAACTACTGCGATCCCAGCACTTCCTGTGAAACCAGTCAAGAACTCTCTACGCTTATCTGCGAGTGCTGTATATTCAGATTGATGCTCATCTTCAGATGGGACAATATAGACACCAATCTTGTATTCTCTCATCAATTCACGCAATTTACGCAACTTGTCAGCATTAGAGATGGAAGATGGTGCAAGCTGGGCATTATAGTTCAAATCTTCTAATTCCTCATCGAGATCACTATCATCATCCTCCGTGTAAGCATACTTCGCATCTAAGTTACCTTCACCAACCACCAAATTTTTCAATTGGGTAGCTAAGTTGACCAAGGGGGACCCGACAAGCAGTGCGATAGTGCTGCAGCCAGCCTGAGTCTCTTCGTCATCTTTAGAGATACCATGGGGTGAGGAGGATTCATGGTCCTGGATGAGTCTTTCTTTCTCTGAATAACTCATTGTGTGGGGAAAATGTGTGGTACTATCTGTTGGAGATGTCAGTTAGTTGTCAATCTCGAATCTCAACGAATTTGGAGAAAGGCTTAGTTATATACCAATGATAAGGGCTTGTGACTTATTCTCTATTCGGGTTGACTAAACGGCACTCTTCACAATCGGAAATTGGTACAGGCGCACGCCTCTTCTCGTTCTACATGAACAGCTGCAATATTTTGCAGCCACACTAAAAGTAGACGTACCTTTGACAAGTAATCGTGACTGCAGTTCAGGTTTGACATCCTGATAGCACTCTTATGAGTGAGAAACTTTTACCACTTGAACCAATAGTTGCAAGATTGGGTATTTATAGTCTTGATTTAGTTTTGGGAGATTAGATGATCTAGGAATAGAGAGAATTGTCCCCCAGAACATCGACCAACCCCAATGAAATGCTGCTAAGTTTCAGTGTTGACCTCAAACTCTCAATATTCACTTAATAGCCTACTCACGAGTACAATTTTCCTTTATGCGGATTTTGCCTTGGTGTGAATGCACAAAAGAGTAGCTCAACAGTGACATCTCAATCAAAATTATTAGCTTGCTCTGCTTGTTGCGGCCCGTTACTCAGTAACTATACTTTGAGGTGGTACTGGCTGTATTTGCAGACCTGAGACCCATTTTATCCAGATCTTGAATAACAATAGTTAACACTGAATTTCGTCATTATTTGCAACAAGTTCCTAAATACAACTTGTCTGTTGATTCTGGGTGTGAAAAGAGTTATGCTTAGATGCATCAACAAAGCTTCACCAAGGAACCTCATTCAGTAGAGTTTACATTTAATAATTCTTCTCCAATCACTTGCAGACCCTCCAAATTTCAAATGAATCGATACCTATGCCTAAGATATTAGTGACTCTTCGTCCAATTCTTTGACTTTATGGGGTACACAAGTGCCCACATGTAAGATCCGAAAACGCCAATCTTGTTAAATACAACCTCTCCAGTGCCTAGATCTAAAAATTATACATTTTACTTACCTTTTTTAAACGTGGACTGGTTAATGACCTCTACATACCAATTACCATACCAGCCATACACTTGTCGTAGGCATTTGCGACACAACACGCGACACAAAAAATTACGCGTCTTTGAATATCAATCATAAAGATTTTCAAATTTAATTGTACTTACCACATCAATACACACAAGAAATGGGAAGATTAATAGGATTGGAGTTACATAACTTCAAGTCCTATAGGGGTACTTCGACAATAGGGTTCGGGTCCTCGTTTTTTACGTCAATCATTGGTCCAAATGGTGCTGGTAAATCAAATATGATGGACGCAATCTCGTTTGTCCTTGGTGTCAAATCAACTCACTTAAGATCCCATAACATGAAAGATTTGATCTACAGAGGTAGAAAGTCTGGAGGAGATGATTCCTCAGAATTAATAGATGAGCTGCCTAGCAGAGCACACGTAATGGCCACCTATGAAAAGGATAATGGCGATATTCTCAAATTGAAGCGAACAATCACTTACAATGGAAGTAGTGAATATCGAATTAATGATTTGTCTGTCACTGCGTTAAACTACTCATTGGTGCTCAAGGCTGAAAACATCTTAATCAAGGCCAGGAATTTCCTTGTTTTCCAAGGTGATGTTGAACAAATAGCTGCTCAATCACCAAAAGATTTAACGGACATGATTGAAACAATCAGTGGATCGTCTGAATACGCGAAGGAATATGAACAGCTCAAAGAAGAGTTGGAAAAGGCACACGAATTTTCCAACTCTGTCTTTTCGAGAAAGCGTACTTTGAACTCGGAGTCGAAGCAGTATAAAGAACAGTTGGCTGAGCAGCGTGCATTCGAACTGCAGTTATACGAAAAGTCCGAAACAATTAAGAAGATCAATTTGTACAAATTGTACCATAATGAGAAGAAGCATTTCGAATCAATTGAAGAGATAAGATCTAAGAAAAAGGAGTTGAAGCAAATTGAAAATAGACTAGCTTCGGAGACTAAATCATTGAAAAATGCAATTGCGGAATACTCCAAGTTATCCTTAGAACTGAAGAAACATACATCAGGCATAGAGCTGACCTCAAATGATGTGGAGTTATCTAGAAGGAATTTGATTCCTGTGGAGGCCAATAAAAAATCACTTACATCGAAGATAAATCAAATGAAGAATAAAATAATCGAAATTGAGTCAGATTACAGCAGGCAGAGGAAACTGGTCTCTCTGATTGAAAAACAATTGCGAGAGGCAGAAAACCTTTATAAAGAGTTTCAAGAGAAAATTATATCTGGTGCATCTTCATCAATGAGCGCAGAAGGTCAAAAAGAATATGAAGCACTCAGGTCTCAGTTCTTAGCAAGTGATGGTTCGCAACTAGAAGAAGAAATTAATATTCTAAACAATGAAAAGGATTCCCTGAAAACGGCCGTTTCAAACCTCAAGGTACAATCTTCAAATGCAGCGAACAGAATTTCAGAGTTGGAGGGTATTGTAAATTCTGAGTTGAAGTCGAAATTGTCTGATATTTCCAATGAAATCAACGATGTACTTACATTAAAGCAAGAGAAAGTGGATTCTAGAGCTGCGCTTATAAAAGCCAAAGAAGAATTCAACTATCAAGAGTTACAGTTGAACTCAAAGTTGAGAGATGTGTTGGTTAGGTTAGATGAATTGTCTTCCCAACAAAGAGAATCCAACAAGCAAAGAAAATTGAGAGAGAATGTTACGATGTTGAAGAAGTTCTTTCCAAAAGGTGCCATTAAAGGTATTGTTTATGATTTGGCTCGTCCGTCCAAGCAAAAATACGAAGTAGCATTGCTGACGGTTCTTGGAAGACACTTTGATTCAATCATTGTTGAAACGACCTCTGTGGCATACAAGTGTATTGAAATCTTAAAAGAGAGGAGAGCAGGCGTTGCTACATTTATTCCTTTGGATTCCGTTGTGAACGATCCCATTAATTTGAATTACTTGAGATCAATTGACCCAGCTGCGCAACCTGGTGTAGACATCTTAGAATATGACGACAAATCCTTAGAACAAGCCATAAATTATGTTGTTGGAAATTCATTAGTTGTTGACGGGATTGAGAAAGCTCGAGAATTGAAATGGAATTCAAGATCTATTGACCTCGACTGCAAGTTGGTTACCCTAGATGGCTCTATCATCCACAAATCTGGATTAATGACAGGAGGGCAACAAGCACAGACATCCACTTCTATAATATCTTGGGACAAAAATGAATGGCATGGCTTGAGGGAGTTGAAGGATGACATTAACAATAAGCTATTGAAATTACAAGATTCTAAGCCAAAAGAATTGCTGATAAATGATATTGCAGACGAAATAAGTCTGTTGGACGACAAGTTACCTGTTTTACGGAATCAGAAGTTGAACATTGAGAGAGTAATTAAGGATAGACAGATGGAAATCGAACACCAAACTGAGTTGCACACTAAATTTAATGGTTCTATTGAAGTAAAGCAGAATGTTATTCTCAAATTGGAAAAAGAAACCTCCCGTCTTCAATCAAAGATTAAGGCTTTGCAAGATATAATTTATTCTAAGTTTTGTTCTGAATATGGATTCCTTAATGGTATTGATGACTATGAGAATTTACACGGTGCTTCATTGAGAGTGAGGGCAAAGGAAAGGGCACAATTCGCTAAAGCGATATCCACATTGACAAATAAGCTAAATTTTGAGAAGCAAAGAGTGAATGAGACAACCGAGAGAAGAAAACTGGTACATAAAGTTTTAAAGGGCCTAGAGCAAGAATTGCAGACATTGCTAGTAAAGAAGCAAGAAATTGAAGATATGATAGATCATTATGAAGCTGATCTTGAAATCATGCAATCAGAAGATTCGGAATTTTCAATCAGGAATGAAAGTAAATTGAAATATACTAAGATCTTGGAAGGAAAGGTATCGGACATTGAAGGTGAGGTATCTGCGATTACAAAATCCATCACAAGCATTGAAGAGAGCCTTTTGAAAGTTGATACAGAAAGGGTTAACATTTTGAAGAATTGCAAAATTGGAAATGTGAACATTCCGTTAGTTGATGGCCTCATTGATTCGCTACCAATAGGTGAGAGCTCCGATGCACTCATTAAAAGCATTTATGATATTGAAATCGACTATTCCATTTTACAAGAAAAGTTTACGGAAGCGTATACCCAACGACTTGAAGCAGAGTTAGAAGCTCAATTAGAAAGAATAACTAACCAATTAGACAAAATTACTCCTAATGCGAAGGCTGTCGAAAGATTGAGAGAAGTTGAAACGAAGATAAATGACTTTGACAAAGACCACACAATAGCTCGACAGAAAGAAAGAAAAATTGCAGCCAAATCCCAAGTTGTGCGAACCAAGAGATACGAAAAGTTCATGGAAGCGTTTGAACATATATCAGGACAAATTGATTTTATTTACAAGGAGTTGACAAAGTCAAATGCGTCACCACTTGGTGGGTCTGCTTATTTGACTTTGGAGGATGAAGATTCTCCATACAGTTCTGGTATCAAGTATCATGCAATGCCTCCTATGAAGAGATTCAGAGATATGGAATTGTTATCTGGAGGTGAGAAGACGATCGCTGCACTAGCCTTGTTGTTTGCAATTCACTCATACCAACCATCCCCATTTTTTGTTCTTGATGAAGTGGATGCTGCTTTAGACAATGCCAATGTAGCCAGGATCGCTAATTACATTAAAAAACACGCTGGTCCTTCCTTCCAGTTTATTGTGATTTCTTTGAAGAACTCGTTGTTTGAGAAGTCGGATGCCTTGGTAGGTATCTATAGAGAACAAAGAGAGAATAGCTCAAGAACCGTTACATTGGACTTGAGAGATTATCCAGAAGAAGATGTTACCGTTAATTCTGTCACCGCATAATTAACCTAGGTAACAATTTTTTATGATCATGCTAGTTATTCTTCTAGGTATATTTACAATAATGTTCCTCATTGAGAGAATTCTTATTTTCGATCTTGTTTTGTGGGGGGCTGCAAAATTTTTGGAAACATTGAAAAAAATTTATAGCTTTATACACTTATCCATATCCCCTTCTCAGCAGGTACCACTACTTGTTGATATGCTAAAACGAATTTCTAATATTCTACACAATGACTGTAGACTAATAGCCAAAAAATTCACGACAACAAGACCCCATAGCATCGTGGTAGTCAGGAAGAAGAGCTTCACAATCACCGACGACTTGACAGTCGAGCGAAGCGAAGCCATCAGAACTTCTGGCAAAGTGCTATCAGACTTGAAGAGAGTGAAAAGAAAGTCAAAGAGAGACACATCTGATATCACAAGCAGGTCAAATGTCTTGTTTCTTGAGGTAAAGGAGGCTTTAGATCAGTTCAACAAGATGAAACACACAAATATTAAAGTACAAGATATCTTAAATTCAGCAGAGTTGATTGACAAGTTCCTATTTTCACGTAAGAGACCAGAGATTATAATACCAAATGTTGAAATGGTCTATCAAACTTCAGAAGGAAGTGGTATAGGTTTTATACCCAAATCAATGTATGCTTCCGCTTTTGTCGAGGAAGAGGACATTTTTAACCAATACACGGTTGTGGTTGTCCCAAAGGCTTTGGTGGGAGATAGAGTAAAAACAAGGTTAGCATTACATGATAAGATCCATGCTGAAGGTATTCTCTTAGAGGTGGTTAATTCCAAGCACTCGAAGCGTAAGGACCTGTTAATATTATGTACACATTTCGATGAGTGCAATGGATGCCAGTTGCAAATGCTTCCATACGAGGAACAGTTGAGTTGGAAGCAATCTATGATTCAAAGGGCATACAGGTTTTTCTTTCCAAGCTCGATGAACGAGCTTCAGGATCTTAATGACTTTGGACGTGTTAATCCTTCACCGATGCAATATTCGTATAGGACGAAATTCACACCCCATTTCGATTATCCAAGGGATTCAACCATAAAACACATGAACATCGGGTTGAAAAATGTTGACCCGTCAAAGAAGCTGGTAGACATAGATAATTGCCTATTATTGTCACCAGCTCTTAATTCAGGGTATGCAAAGAAGAAGAGACAAGTTTTAGACAATTTGGACTTAGTTCCGAGAAATAAGATGGGTAGACAGAATACTTTATTCTTCAGAGAAAGCGTTGATGTCGATTCGGAAACTGGTGGCACGAGAAGATTCTGCGTTTCAGACCATACCAAGTTAATCACGGAACAAGTTGAAGATAAGCTATTTCAATTTAAATCAGCAAGCTTCTTTCAAACGAACAATGTCATTCTATCTCTGGTGTTGGATTTCGTGAGTCACCATATGACAAAAGATGGTCACTCATATAGGTATCTAGTAGACACTTATTGTGGTTCTGGGTTCTTTGGGTTGTCTTTGGCTAAGTATATTAAAGCTGACGGCAAAGTATTTGGGATTGAAATCGATTCTCATGCAATCGAATTTGCTAAAAAGAATGCCAGGTTAAACGGAATCGATTCTTCCAAGGTGAAGTTCATTGAAGGCAATGCAGAGACAATGTTTAAGTCACAAGAATTTGTTCAGTCTGGAATACGAGGAGAAGAGAGTGTTGTGATTATGGATCCGTCTCGAAAGGGTTCGGACAGCTCATTCCTTCAACAGTTACATGAGTTTAAACCAAAGTTGATCATATACGTAAGTTGCAATGTGTTCACGCAAGCAAGAGATTTGCAAACATTCTTTCAAATACAAGAGAACACTGAAACTAAATATAGAATTCGAGATGTTGTTGGTTTTGATTTCTTCCCACAAACCAAACATGTTGAAACTATAGCAGTTCTTGAATTAATAGAGTAAATAGTATTAAAAGTTCTTGTATATATATTAATGCACATAATGTCGAAGTACGTCCTTTGAGTTTCTATTATAAAAATTATCCCTTCCAGCTATTGTCAGGTCTAATCCTGCTTTACCTTGAGGAATTCATCAATAATGTCGATCAACGCATTGACACCCCATTCGATTCTCTTTCTCTGTTTCTTGCCTTCTATAATATCGCTACCAAGGACCTTGTCTTGTAGGAAGTGTTGGATACCTCGTAACAAAGTTTGCTGCTCTTGTGCTTTGGAAGTCCTTTCAATGAGAAGTTTATCATCATACTTTTGTTCAAATTGCTTAGTGGCCTTTCTAGACAAACCAGCACCAACTGAATTGACTTGTGATTTTTTTCCAATTTGGTCGATGAATCGTACAAACATCACTTCCAAAAACAAAACAGTATCGTTCGTAGCTGTCAAGAAGTTGATAGTTCTCAAAATGTGTAATGGTAAAGAACCTTCGGCCAACAAGTGTCCAAAGAATCTACCCAAGTTGAGGATCCTCTTTAATTTGGAGTCATCACTCTCGTCTTGATCGAAACCTAAAAAGTCTTCATCTTCCAGGTCGTCTCCATCGCCACCTTCGAATTCTTTAACCAAATCCCAAAGGATGAACTGAAACGACTTTCTGTAAGCGTGGTTATTGCACAACTTGTTTGCAAGAACACCATAGTATGGGTTCCACGAAGGTTCAACACTAGCGCAGTGAATCAACACTCTGGGAATTTCTCTCTCTTGAGATCTTTTCAAGGTCAATTTATCTAATTTGGTCATTGCATCCACATAGTCATTTGCAGACATAATTGAAATAAAAATAGCTCTTCTGATGTCTGTGTTCATTCTTTGGCTTCTTGCCAATTCCATCCAGTTAGGTTCGGCGCTGTCTAAGACGTCATTAATTTCGAAAGTATTATCCTTGCCATCATCCTTTGCTGAATCATCATGCCCTTTCCAAGCAGAACCCACCAACCACCACTTACCTCGGATAGCAATATCGTGGATATCGTTGAGACTTACTTGAATTGGGTCATTAAATCTGTTATTATTGATTGAGCTCAAGAACTTCTTTAATCTAATGCTAACTTGGTGGTTCGCCTCATTGTTTACCTTCAACTTATTGTTCTTCAAAGAGGTAATTGTTTCAATAAGAAATTGAGTTCTTGTGTTGATCTGATCGCTCTGTAAAGTGGCATATACTTGATTGATCATCAAAACAATCTCTTTCAAGGCAGAAGGATCGTCGGACCTCATTTGATTACCTGAATTTCTGATTAACCTCAACAACAACTCGGCATTGGTTTCGTTTAGCTCACTTATCAACTTCTTAATAATGTCATACAACAATTTGGACAGAACCAAACTAAAAAGATATACCGACGACAAGAGGGAAATCAAATTGGAGGCTTGTTTGCCGTTGTTTGGGTCTTGGTATAAGTTCTCGAATTTTTCAATCAAGGTTTGTATGAAATGGGCACCGAATTCCACACCCTGTAGTCTGTAAATTGCGGTCACCATAGTTGCATGCAAATAGACAAAAGTGTCTAGCAATCTGCCCTGTTGCATTATACTGTCCAAGATAATATTAGTCAACTCTTCATTGACTGTACTTCTGGGATATGCTAAGAACAACCCATTAATCTCATTAACAATTGAAGAAACATTGGCCTCAGACAATCTATTCAATGGACCTTTAAGAGCTCTTCTTAAGCTAGTAAGTTCTTCAGAAACTTGAGCTCCTTCGAAAGCTGCTTTTCGGCGCAACGCAGGTGGAACATATTTCCCAGCTACCGCATCTTTGGTGGAGCTACTTTCATCTATCTGTTCTTCAGTTTTAGGAGCAACATACGGGTTCTCTCGTTGTTTCGGTTTCTCTTCAACATCTGAGTCTGCATCGCTTTCATTATCGTCTGAAAGCCCTTTATCTTCCTCATCTTCCGGGAAATCGCTTAATTCTGCTTTTTCTTCATCAGAGTATTCTCCTCCAAAGTCTAAATCAAGACCATCCAATAATCCACCTATAATGTCGTCATCATCGGTTTTGGATAATTTGCCTTTTTTACCATGCTTGAGACCCAATTTCTTAGCATAGAACTCCATTTCATCTTCGTCTTTTTTAAGCAAGGCAGCATCCAGGGCTGATAAAATCCTATCATCGGATTTTGACTTCTTCTTTTCCTCTTTTTCTTTCTTCTTCTCCTCCTTTAATTTTTTCTTCTCTTCCTTAGCTTTCTTCTTTTCATCTTTGGCTCTCTTTTTCTCGTCTATTTCCTCTATAATTGCAGTATCTTCTTTGGCTCTTTTGGCCTCTTTTAATGCTTTTAATTTAGCAAGTGGATCGTCCTCTTCTTCAAGTTCTTCTGGTTCATCATCGAAATCATTTTCGTCGAATTCCTCGTCGAACTCACGATCAAGATCATCCTCAAAATCATCATCCGAGTCATTTCCAGAACTTTCAGCGGATGAAAGCCTTTTAGTTGCATTTTCTTTGGCCTTTTTAGCCTCTTTTAATGCTTTTAATTTAGCAAGTGGATCGTCCTCTTCTTCAAGTTCTTCTGGTTCATCATCGAAATCATTTTCGTCGAATTCCTCGTCGAACTCACGATCAAGATCATCCTCAAAATCATCATCCGAGTCATTTCCAGAACTTTCAGCGGATGAAAGCCTTTTAGTTGCATTTTCTTTGGCCTTTTTAGCCTCTTTTAATGCTTTTAATTTAGCAAGTGGATCGTCCTCTTCTTCAAGTTCTTCTGGTTCATCATCGAAATCATTTTCGTCGAATTCCTCATCTAATTCCTCATCAAACTCATCGTCAAGGTCATCATCAGAGTCGTTTCCATTTTCATCAATTCTGTCATTTGCAGCAGCAGCAGCAGCTTGCTTCTTCTTCTCTTTCAAGGCTTTTAATTTTGCTAAGGGATCTTCTTCAATTTCAAATTCTTCACTAAGTTCATCAAAGCCTTCGAATTCATCTTCTTGCTGGGAATTTTCTTCCTCTGCAGAGTTCGCATCTTCATCAAGGTCATCAAGGTCATCAGAGCCGGAGTATTCGTCTTCTAAATCATCTTCTCTGACGATTCTAAGACCATGGTCAGCATTTTCGTAGTTGTTATCTTCTTCTGAACTAGAATATTCGTCATCTAAGCCGTCTTCTTTAACAATTCTAAATCCACTGGCTTCTTTCTTCGCTTTTGTGAGCTTGACGTTGGCTACCAAATTTCCGTTTGATTTATTCTTCAATGCCTTCAATGCCTTCAACGCCTGTAATGCTTTGATTGGATCTTCTTGTTCTTCCGCCCCTTCCGACATGTCAGACTGGCTAGCAGAATCCTCTTTAGTAACTTCTGGTTTTCCAGCCAGTTTCTTTCCTTGTACTGGTCGAGCTATTGGAGCTGTCTTTATCCTCTTTTGTTTCTTTGACTCTCTATCACTTTTCCTCTTATCCTTTCTTGAGAGAACAGGTTCATTTCTCTTTCTTTTGCCTCCTTTCTTATCTTTCAGTATTTTGGCAGCTAATGTGAATCTTGAATCATCTTCTTCATAGTCCCCAGTATCTTCCTTTTTCTGGATCTTTTCCATAATCAGAACCGGCAACTGAATACCTTGAGCGGTTTCATCGTCGTCTCTGCTATTTCCTACTCGAGCCATCCTTTATTGCTCTTCGTAATATGCTTACTCTTGGTATTCAACTGCTTCTTTAAAACTTTCAAAGTGCTCTGCTCATCATGTGGAATTTTTTTGAGCCAAAAATCAAATGCTAAAAAAGTTATAAACAAAAAGAAGGCACCTGTTCTCTCCCCCACAAGTTACACAGACATAATGAATAAGTTCAAGTTTGATTTCACCAAGCTCAATTATAAATTGATAGGTGATCTAGTAGTTCTCGCTGGTGCCGGGTTGTCCGTGTATTACCTATTGAACACCATCCTAAACGAACAGCACGCAACCAGTAAGTCAAGCAAGGAACAACAGGAAAAGAGTGGTACTATACTTAAGAAATTGCAGCAACTGAACCCACTGTTGAAGAAAGTTTTGTTCAGTCTGTACGAAAAGGCATTACTTAACTCGTTGGTAGTTCCTGACGAAATAACGGTTGATTTCGATGACGTAGGAGGGTTGGAGGATATCATCGATGAATTGAGAGAAACAGTAATACTACCATTGGTGCAGCCAGATTTGTTTGCAGCACATCTGTCGTTAATTCAGTCTCCAAAGGGAGTGTTATTCCATGGTCCTCCTGGATGTGGAAAGACCATGTTGGCTAAGGCAATTGCTAAAGAAAGTGGTGCGTTCTTCTTGCTGATTAGAATGTCCACCATAATGGATAAGTGGTTTGGTGAATCAAATAAGATAGTGGATGCTATCTTCTCTTTAGCCAATAAGTTACAGCCGTGTATTATCTTCATCGATGAAATCGACTCCTTCTTGAGAGATAGAGCAGCTACTGACCACGAAGCAAGTGCTGCCGTGAAAGCTGAGTTCATGACTTTATGGGATGGTTTGCATTCAAATGGTAGAGTGGTAGTTATGGGTGCTACCAACAGAAAAAACGATATCGATGCTGCATTCTTGAGAAGATTGCCGAAGACATTCGCCATCTATAAACCCAACGCCTCCCAACGAAGATCTATTCTTGAAAAGATCCTTGAAGATGCTAAATTGGATGAGGAGGACTTTGACTTAAAGGCAGTTGTAGCTTTCACACAAGGCTATAGTGGTTCAGACTTGAGAGAAATGAGCAGAGAAGCAGCTATAATTCCGGTGAGAGAGTATATCAAGACTAACTATAAGAACGGGAAGTTGAGTAAGCACACTGAAGGGGACAATGATGTACATATTAGAGCATTGAGGACGTCGGATTTCATAAGTACGGCTCTTCCATCCCTGTCAGTAGATTGAAAGGATGAAGAGTTGATAAGGAAAATAAACAAGAGCAGAATCAGCAGGAATACGGGCTGAAAGCTCTTATATATACTTAATATGTAATTATATAGATTCAACGATATAATAATATATTTCTCTAGGTAGTCTTAGGAACAACAATTTCTCAACTTACCACCGCCTTCGTTTTAATGCAAGATTCTAAAGAAACCATCCCTTGGCTACATGCCATCATAGGCAACCACTTCCACTGTGTTCCAGTTCTTTCCACCACTGTCCACTACCTGCTGTAACCCTCTTACCCTATAGACCTTCACATTGGGTATTTCCAGGTTACCCGGACTTTTCTCAAGACATCGATAAAACAGAAAAAATACAGTCAACTCATTTAGAACCATGATCACTACTCTTCTTTACCAACTACAAAGTACATAGTTTAATACAGAGAAACCCAATCAAGCAACCACCGGGGAAACCACTGGTGAAACTATATCATGTAAAAAACTGGCCTCTTCGAAGATTTTTATACCTTTACTCCGTGGTATAAAGATTCAAAGCGAGGCCTAGAATGACTGTCGAAACCTTCACCACCAATTTGGCTTCTACTTTCCCGTAATTCAAAAAAGAATGCAAAGGAAGTAGAACTGACGGTACTTCATCGTTGGGATAATTGGTCTGACACATCTTGTAACATTTCTCTGATAGAATGACTAGCATTAGGCAAGACCATCTTGTATATCTTTTCAGACCCTTCTATTTTGGCACGGTGCCCGCAATCGGCATTTAGCAACTAAAATTGTTTGCCCCTCTAATCAAACATTACAGAACCACTTCTCTTTCCAATTCGATAGCAAAGTTCAGATAAAAGTTATACCACAATGATCCCAAGAAGGCTACTAGGACATGCGTCAACTCGGTCAAATGCCAGATTACTGGCGAGATTATCTTCGAACTTCAGGCCTTTAAGCCAACGCATAAGTCGCCTTAGATCCATGGGCCAAACAAGGTACTTCTCGTCTGATATCAAGGACATTAAACAAGAATCCGATTCCAACGAAAATGATTCTTCTGCCTCAACAACTGGTGTGATTGATCAGAAGAAGAGTGAAATATTGATATATTATGATCACATATATCCCTTGGATGTATCCTATGGTACCCTCAAAATCTTTTCGAGATTCTTACTTAGACCATTTTATTCCTTTACTATCAAAGAAAACATCCATAGAATCGAAGAATCATTGGCTCCATTGCCTCCTTTGGTTCGAGTCACGGAATGTATTCCATTGAGAAGTGATTGTGAGGCCTTTGTGAAGTTCTGTATTCCATCTAGCCTTGACTCCAAAGAGTTCATCCAAACTATCAATTCCAATCTTCAAGAAAACAATGCATCCAAGAATCAGAATTTCGTCAATTACTGGATTGATATGTTCTTTGATAATAATCCCAAAATCTATACCGTCAAAGGTACCCCATGGATTGAAGATTTAAAAAGATATCCAAGTAGCCAGATTAAAGTCAAATACGAAGGTAGTCCTTTAACCGAAGAAGAATTGTATCTCTTATTCAGAAGGTACGGTCGAATCATTGATATTTTCCCTGATAAGGACTCGGCAAAAATCATATTCAGAAGTGTTCGTTCAGCTATTTGTGCAAAGCATTGTGTCACTGGTATTTCTCTCAATAAGGCCCAAACAACCTTACATTTGCAATTCATTCCTGTTAAAAGGTTTGGTTTCCTTGTTGATGCCCTCGTTAATCATCAGAAGATCGCTATTCCTATTCTCATTGCACTTTTGGCCGGTGTGGCTGTTTTGATCTTCGATCCTATTCGTGAATGGTTTATCGAACTGAAGATTACAAAGAAGTATGCATTAGAAACCTACATGAATAACAGATATGTTCAGTTGCTTCTTTTACCATATCATACTGTAACTAGTTGGTTGACTGAAGGTTATGACTATATTGACGATCAAATCACAAGCAAGTTCAAACTGGAGACTTTACCTGATGCAGTCATCGTGGACAATCTTAACACAAATATGTTGTGGTCAGAAAGATTTGAAAAATCAAAGCAATTGCAATTATGGATTCATGAGAATATAAACACCTTTATTATTGTCAAGGGCCCTAAGGGTTCGGGGAAGGAAGAGTTTGTTCTTGAACATACCTTGAATGAAGACGAAAGTTTGAAAAACTTGGTGCTTAACATAGATTGCGACAAATTGGTTAAGTCAAGAACTGATAATTTACTTCTTGATAACACGGCTTTTGAGTTGGGATATTTCCCAATTTTCACCTGGACTAATTCCATTTCACAATTCATTGACTTGGGGGTTCAAGGAATTACTGGTCAAAAGTCGGGTTTGAGTGAAAGCAAAGAAACTCAAATAAAGAACATGTTCTCCTTAAGTAACAGTGCGATTCGAAACATTGCCCTTGTGAGTTATCAGAAGTATGTTGATTCTGTAATCAAAAGAAATAACAGGCTCGAACGTAATGGCGAGAGCTTGATTGAGCTACTTAGTGAGGATGAATATGTTCAGCAACACCCGGAAGTCAAACCTATCATTGTCATCAGTAAGTTTGCAAGGAAATCACACGAGTCTCACACGACTTCCAATGATTTCATGTATGAATTGATCGCCGAGTGGTCCGCAGGACTAATCCAAAACAATTTGGCACATGTTATTTACACTACTTCCGATGTTGGAAGTATTCAACACTTAACTGAAGCATTGCCTAATCAAGTGTTCAAGACTATTTCATTATCTGATGCCACGAGTCTTGGAGCAAGACAATTTTTGATGAATCAATTGCAATTGAAGGATTCCCATTATATTGATGAATGTTTTGAACCTTTAGGTGGTAGAATGTTGGACTTGCAAGCTATTGTTAGACGTATCAAATCCGGCGAGACCCCTGAAGAGGCATTAGAGGAAATGATCACTCAATCAGCCGAACAAGTGACCACTTTTTTCTTGAATAATGCAGAAAGTTCACAGGAAAAGAACTGGAATTCTTCACAAGTGTGGTCTCTCATGAAGATTTTGAGCGAATCTGACTGTATAAATTACGAAGACTTGGTGAAATCACCATTATTTGGATCTTCGACTCAAACAGTAGAGACCTTGTCAACCTTGGAGAAATATGATTTGGTTACATTGAAGAGAGAGCATGGTGTTTTGGACGAAGTATTGACAGGAAGACCCATTTTCAAAGCTGCTTTCAGAAAGTTGATCAATGACGACAAGATCTACAAATTATATGAAGTTGATTATATTAATAAGCTAATCAAGATCGAAAATGAGAAGATCACCAAATTGGAAAACGAATTGATCACGATCTACCAGTTGGGAGATAAGTTGGCAAGTAGAATTGCGTACATAAGCGGCAAGATTGAGGCTTCAAACGTTAAGGTTATGGATTATGAAAGAAAGATCCTTGAGATTAACCTGCCTACAAGATCAAGATCTAGCTCGAAGTCGTTCCTTGGTTATAAGTACTGATACGCATTGTATATATTATTTATCAATTCATAATTCTATGAATGTTTTGTTAAACAGGAGTATATGAAGATTAGTTAATTAGTTTCTTGGTCATGATCTCATATGTCATTCTTCTTCTAATGGTCTTCATGTCATTCTGCGTAAATGTAGAACTTTTTCTTTCTGCCTTAAACCTTGCATTCGTGCAAGTGAAAACTCCACAATCGGAACCGTTACGTTGTTGAGGTGATTTAGTATTGGATAGTAACTGATAATCAATTTCTTTCACGTTTAACCTCTTCGCTTCCTGTGCCATGTAATTATATAGCAACTTAATTGCGGGTAAGTTTCCAGAAGTTGACAATGAGTCAAGATATTCAATCTTTTGTTCAATATTGTCAATTACAGCCAAAGCCCAATGGGTGTTCATAATATTGATAGGCACTAGGATTAAATCCTTTTCGAAAACGTTTAGTTTTCTACGTTTGGCCCAACGATTAACGCCTGGGTATCCCTTGGATTGTAAAGTGGTGAAGAAATGGGTTGTCCATCCATAAACTTTCAAGTTGTTATCCATTAGAAGGTTCAAATAATAATCGATGATGTTATCGTTTAACCATTTGCCATCTTGTAAAGTTTTCAAATCATTAGTCATTATTTCGATTTGGAAGTTTGAAATAACCAAGTTATTTGAGTTGGACCTCCAAACTTGGTCTATTTTGGCTTGCTGGGCTGACAATAATGCAGTTATTTTAGAGGTCGAACTCAATCTAAGCTTATTGACTTGCTCATATAGTTCCTGTTCGCTTTTAAGTAACTTTGCAGAAACGTCATCGTTGATTTGAAAGTTGGACACAAGGGAATCTGTGGTTGAGAACTTACTCGAGGCAATTGACTCAGAAGGAATATAGTAGTTCAAAACAGACTCGGTATACCTTTGAGAAGTGACTTTATCCGTGTCTGTGATGTCTGGAATGTCTTTCCTAACCGAAAATGGGAATATATGGTGATTACTACGTAATCTGTTCTGATAGTCATTTTGGTACTTTGAATTGGACAATTGTGCAAATGAAATCGATAAATCAGTACCGTATTGTGGACTTGTTGATACGAGCAGAAGTTCTTTGCTTTGGTCATGTTCAAGTCTTTGGTGTAGGAATTGATGCAAAGCATTTGAGGTCGAGCCCGACTGTATTTCAATTAAACTATCGTCTAAGTCATCAACTTCGTCGTCGTCTAGTAGGATGCTATTATAATTAATGCTGGGGATTTCTTTATTTTGAATAATATGATAATCATTCGTGATCAAGTTATGATGAAAATCTGGTTCCTCAGGATTGGATTTTGGTCGTGTTACGATAACAGTAGAAATAACGTCGTCTTCTTCACCTGTAGGAGAAGTATACTGCTCCCTAAATTTGAAGATATAGTCCAATATTATCTTCCACACAGAGGAACCAGTTGCTGGTGGACGTATTAGATCACCATCAGTACTACCATCACTTGCATCAATTGCCTCCGCTTCCTGGACAAGGGTCCGATTTTTCAGTCTATTCTTTGGATACAACGGGTTTTCCATAGGTGTCAGTATTGGTTGTGCACTAAACGAAATACTCTTGGTTTCTCTGTTAGTAGCAGTTCTATTAGGCTGGTTCCGGTTCGTTAGATGTCTGCTCCCATATCCCATTGCACATCTTCCCGTCACACACCAAGATTACGTAATCGATCACATCTTTCCGGTGTTACGTAAGATTTTGTCGCCACGACACTACTTAGCAATTCCGCGACATAACTCGACAATCCCAACCATTTGCTAATCTCGTATTAGTGAACTTGCTTGATAACAACGCAGATGGAGTGCTTCTATTTTCCGTCAGGCGCACCCACGTGTAAGAACTTATATTGGAGTGAAATTAACGAAGAATCCAAAAGTATATAAGATTAAATAAAGGGAATAGCAGTTGGAAACACTCGGACAGCCAGTGAAAAATCGACGGCTAGAGATCAACAGTGCACTATTGCATTCATCCCAAGCAAAAATAATATAGCTACAGCTGCGGTTTCTTTAGTCAACTGCATTGACCAAGAAGCATACCAATTTAAGCACAATTGGCAATTTATCCATTGGCAAATCAATAGGAAATAGGCATTTTTTTCTGGAAAAACGGGGTGTGTGTTTGAGTTCATTGCATTAATTAATTGACCATCACATCATATTTAAGAGCGCCGTATCCTCCGCTGGAATTCCAAAAACAGAAAGCATGTCTTCTCCGAGTGACTATTCAACCAAGATTGGAGCTGCTGCTACCACCGAATCAGACACCAATACCTCACGAGACTCAAGAATGTTGTTTGCTACCAAGTTGGACCACGAGATTTATCCTCCATGGAAGGACTACTACTTGAACTACAACCACTTGAAGAAGTTGTTGAAGGAAGGAGTCATATTACAGAACAACTGGACTGAAAAAGACGAACAGAACTTCGTCAGTGCTTTGGATTCCGACTTAGAGAAAGTTTACACTTTTCAACACTCCAAGTTCGATGAATTCAACTCCGAGTTGAACAAATTACAATTGTTGACCGAGTTGCCTCAGGCCAAGTTTGAAGTCGATAAATTTTCTACAGCCTTGGATGAGATTTTAACCTTTGCGCAAGAGTTGGAACACTTCCAGAGATTGAACTATACTGGTTTCACAAAGATTGTCAAGAAGCACGATAGAGTCCACCCGAATTACTCGGTAAAGCCTTTGTTGAATGTTAGATTGAAGTCTTTACCTTTCCACTCCGAAGACTACTCTCCATTATTGTACAAGGTTGGAACACTTTTCCAATTTCTCAGAGACAATTACAACATTGACCAAACTCTTTCCAAATTATCCTCATTCAATGACCTGTCAAAACCCAGCCATGAGTTCCAATCCTTCAAGTTCTGGATTCATCCAGATAATTTAATGGAAGTCAAAACAACCATTTTGAGACATTTGCCAGTTTGGATCTACAACCAAAACCAAGGTGACGACAATGATGACGAAGATGACGATGAAGATAACGATAGTCCAAAAGATAACGATCAAACCATAAATTGTCTTTACTTTGATAATGAACACTTCGAATTGTACAACAACAAGTTGACCAAGATTAATAATTCCTCCACTTTAAGACTTAAGTGGGTTGGAAAATTATTAGACAAGCCAAAGATCACGCTTGAAAAGAAGCAATTGGATGCTAATTCCAACTTCCACATCGACGAAAAGATTTTATTAAAGCAAAAGTACATCAAGCAGTACGTTATTGGCAGAGAAATCCCAACGAAATTGAAGAAAGCTAACGACGAAGCTTCGTTGGTTAATGCTTTGGATTTCATTAAGGAGTATAATTTGCAACCTACCTTAAGAACTGTCTACAAGAGAACTGCATTTCAAATTCCGGGTGATGAGAAGGTTAGAATTGTTATTGATTCCAACATAACTTTCATCAGAGAAGATTCCTTTGATCCTCAGTTGCCAATTAGAGACCCTTCGAACTGGCACAGAACTGACATTGACTCTAAATCTTCAAACCCATTGCAATTCTTAAGAAAAGGTGAATCTTCCAAGTTCCCTTACTCAACAATGGAGATTAAAATTAAGAAGTCTTCTGTTAAGAATTTCAAGAACTTGAATTGGATAAATGAATTAATCAACTCTTCACACTTGATTAAGGAAATTCCAAACTTCTCAAAGTTTATTCATGGTATCGCTTCATTATTCTTGGAGGACGATAAATTGGATAACATCCCATTGTGGTTCAATGAATTGGAAAACGATCTCTCTTTCAATCCAGAGTTATATTTGAATTATAAATCCGACAGAAGGGGTAGTGAACCAATTGAAGCAGTCGCTGATGAAGACAACTTATCAAAGTTTAAAACAATGATTTTGAACAATAATACTAGTGATTTACAACCAAGGTCGTTTTCGTTCTCAGGCTCACTTTTGTTTAACCCCAATGACAGTACAGAAGGAACAGGGAGCAAAAGCTTCCAACCATCTGGTGCTATTATTGAGGAAGCTGCAGAGGAATCAGGCTTTGGTCAAGGTTTGACTGATGACCAATCTTCCGACTTTGATGAAGAAGATGAAGAAGATTTGGATAAGACCAAGAACCCTATTAGCAAGTTTTTGAACATTCCTTCTCAGTTCTCAAAGTTGATGGATGTCGACTCTGAAGAAGAAGAAATTGAATTACCTGTTGGTGTCACCAGACCAGATAGTTGGATTAAGAATGCTGGTCCACTTAAGATTGAACCTAAAGTTTGGATGGCAAATGAAAGAACGCATAATCGTTGGTTACATGTGACTACTTTATTATCAACCTTGACATTTATCATCTATTCTTCGTCGAAGAAGTCTAACTTCTCTCAACTATCTGACTACTTGGCTTACTTCTACTTTGCATTGACATTATTCAGTGGTATTTGGGGACACTATATCTTCTTAATAAGAAGAGATATTATTAAGGAAAGATCTGGCAAGCACTTGGACAACATCTTTGGTCCATTGATTGTTGCTGGTGGGTTAGCATTAGGGTTGATTCTTAATTTCATCTTTGGATGGAAGAACTTGAAGATCGACTTCAATGACGATTTTTATGCTACTAATGCTATCCACAAGAGTATCCAAGAGTTCGTCAGCAAGGCTGTCAATTAACAAGGCATTAATCATCTATTTTTAACCATAGCTTTATTTGACACCAAAAGTTCCAGCTAGCCATGACTATAAATATCATTAAAACATTGTATGAATTCATGAATACAAATTGGCATACACAATACACATGTAGTTTTTCCACTGGTATATTCGTAATAATACTTGAATCGCTGACAATACACTTCAACAATCTACTTTACCCCACACCACAATCTCTCCTACACCATCCTCCCCAGTAGTACTTTCCTATTGCTGCAAATGGTCCCTTTTCATAAGGTCGTGCAAACGACGCACCGCACAATACACCGTGTCTTGAAAAATACCAACACAAAATTTCCAATGGTGAAAACAATCAGCCAGAGATCGCCAGCTTCACCGTTCATCGACAGAGTCAAGCCAGGAAACCATTATAGATCAGCTACAGCACGTAAAAGTCACTCGGCATGTCATTGAATATATCATTGTATACTGTTTCAGCAGTATTGATACTAGATAAAGAAGGAAGCCGATTGTTTGCCAAATACTACCAGAATTCTGATGAAACCATTGCTGCTAGTGTCGGTGGAAAAATCCCGGGGGCCACATTCGACGGCCACTTCCTGACAGTGGCACAGCAAATCAAGTTTGAGAAGGCTGTGTTTGGCAAGATAAACAAGGTTCATCAGGATATCCTCTTATATGATAACCATTTAATCACATATAGACAGGTTAACGATGTCGTGTTTGTGATGGTAGCTAGAATTACCGAAAACGAATCCTTGATCTACTCCGCCGTTTCCAACTTGTATGAGAGTGTGAGGATCTTGCTTGACTATTCAGTTGACAGTGCTACTATTTTGGAGAAGTATGATTTAGTTGCCTTGGCCATCGACGAAACAGTTGAAGAGGGTATATTGATTGAAATTGACCCTGCTGTGATTGTAAGTAGAGTCACTACTGAGCCAAGTGAAGAGGTCATTGCGACGAATATTGAATTGAACGAGAACACCCTCTTTACTGCTATCTCCTTTGCTAGAAAGTTCCGTGACAAGTTGCAACAAAGTTTGTAAAGATACCATTGTTGGAGAGTTCATTAGAGGCCTAACTTGTATAGTATCTGAATAAAAAAAGACAAAATGAAGGTGAAGTAGAAGGTTAGTGGTTCGAATAAGGAAATGCAAGTAACGGAGGTGTACGCTTGGAAAGAAGCCGATTCGATGCAATATGCCTATTGAATAGACTTCATTATGGCACATGATATCCGGATAACAGTCTTGTATCATAAAATACTTTAACTTTATTTTGTTTGAATCTCTCCGTTCAAAGTATTCGTACAATCGTCGAAGTGCATGGGCACTTCGTTGCTTGAATGCGTAAGGCCGATGAAATATTGTTTGACCAACAGTTCCTCCGAGCCCTGTACATCGCTCAAACAGCTCTTACTTTCAGTTAAACTCTTCTGCATGACACGTACTCGTGATATTCTGGAAGGACAATCCCTCTTCTTTTTAGCACAAATCTTCCGTACTAAGTCTCTGCAACAAGCTAGATGTACATGCGATCATCAACAAACAAAAACTAACTGGAAAAAAATATAGAATCACACAACTGTATGTATTGAACTACATATGGATGAATCGTTTCACTTCGCGCTCTTGAGAGTGTCAGTAGCACAGATATTGAAAGCTAATGGGTTTGACAAGTGCAAGCCTTCAGTACTAAATGTTCTAACGGACCTCTATATTCACAGCTTCAAGCGACTTATTCGTGAATCCACCAAGTGCTCCCAGCTCAGGAATAGGTCTAACAATGTCGAGATTCAAGACGTAACTCAAGCAATGGTGTTGAGTGGGCTTATAATCCCCGAGAATTACTTGAGACTAGACGATACTGAAGACAACGAGATATATAACTCCTTTTCAATGTCCAAAGTTTCGAAATCTGCTTATAATACCAAATCATTGGATTCATTTATAAACTGGATAAAATACAGTGATTCTTTCAGAATATCCAAAAGACTAAATGAATTGCCGACAAACTTAATCAAGAACTTAATTGAAAAGAGAAAGCTAGATTTGGATGATGGTGAAACAGACCAAGAGAAGAAAAAGAGAAAGTATAAAGAAAGACAAGATTATTATAACCAATTGAAGTTGAGTGACCATTTGGCCCCAAATTCGTCAATGTTGAACGATTTAGATGACGATGATGAGCTCAATGATGCAATTCACGAAAAGGATAAATTGAAGTGGTTAAATTACCTTATTGAAAAGGACTTGAAGTTGGGACACGATTTGAAGTTCTTGAATACCACTTTATTTGATGAATTCTTAAAGTTCCAATCCAATCCAAAGTTCCATCCAATAAATAGCAGCACAAATAGTGCTCTACATGAAAAGTATCAACAGTTTAAACATCATATGAACAATGTTAACAAGTATGATTATATTGTGATGAATATAGACGACTCAAGGAGGCTCATCCCCAAAGATTATAAAAGCAAAGGAATAAGTGCCAACAGCACAGGCACTACCTCAGTGGGTGCAAGTAACGATGACGAGATTCAAGAACTTGAAGATATTATAAAACCATCTGAAGATTTAGAGAAACTATTGCCATATAATCTTAAATATGAGAAACATTTGCAGGATGATAGCATTGAGCAATTTCTCGAGTATGCACAAAAGCATCATCCTAATATTATAAGCAATGGTCTGGACCAAGAACATGATTCTCGGTTGCAGTTCGATACCATACAGAATAACGATGATCATTTCCAGGATCGAGAAGACCCTGTATTGGTTGATGACGAGGGTATAGGAGGTAACAACAACCTAATGTTCACATAATGAAGAAGGATGAAGATGCCTTATTCAAGATTTCTCAGCAGGTGACATCTAAGATAGTGAGAAGTTTGAAGATTGGTTTTGGGCTATGCCTTTGGAACCAGAACTCGTGAAGTTCAATCATTGGGTTCTTGCACTCAGTATACCAGGAATTCAAACTTTGATGTAATTAGTTAAACTGAAATCCCGGGCCAAAGACCAGATTTTTTGAATTGCCAGTCAAAGTCTGGGGTAGTCTTAGAGTGACTCTATGTGGGGGTCTTGTGTGGAACCACCATGTCATGGTGAAGGCCCAAACTTCAGCAATGAGTGAGGTTCGTGTTACAGTTTGCAGCCATTGACATAATAGACTCACAATATGGAATTTATCTGACTTGCATATATAAGTATTACATCTAGAGTCCCTAAGTGTCATGTTTATTAAGCATCTCAGTGAGGTCTTGTGCAAACATCTGTGGATCGTTTTACGGGCATAATAAACTTTCTTAATCCGACCATGTCCAAATGATACCGATATCTCGACCTTAGAGTATTCTTTGAGAATGTACCCAATAGAAGGCAGCACGAACATATGGTGTTTTCTCATATGTTAAAGGAGATGAAGCTCACTTGTTAAAGTTTGTGAACTACTTTAGTGATCGTACTGTAAGCAAGTTGATTTGCTAAATAAATGCTATTTTACTCTTTTTGGACTTGTGAGGAAGTGATTCAAGAATGGAAGCTTTACGCAGATATATCGGTTTGCTTTGATTCTATTAGACCAAGGTATAAACTTATTGTAGAACTTAATTATATCTCGATCGTATACCCAATGTGAATGGGAATACAAAATAATAATATTTTCAAGGACGTTTGATAGAATGTAATAAAAAGCACATGGAGGTGATGGGGGAGGGGGGGCATGAAAGCTGTGACACAAGATTTCCAGCGAGAGGCAATGGTGAGACGCGAGTGTAATCATAATTTCAAACGGAAGCAAGGTGATGCAGGCTACAGATAGTTTGTGTTTGCCAATTAAGGCGAGACACTACAGAGAAAGAACTGAGGGTATTAGGTGAACTCAGGAAGATCCTCCAATTCGACTAGTGCTTGTGGGTGGTGAGCACACATGCAAGTACACTGGGACCAAGATTACGGTCGCAACTATACGATAAGTATGGCTCGAATTTGAATATAGGCGTGGATTGGACTTGTGCTCATAAATGGGCTCTGAACTGAACCACTACACTTATATCGCTATGTGTTGCGGATAAATGCAATGAGGTATAGCTAGCGGGTGAGCGTTTCGGTGAATCATGGTTACGAAGCTATTAGGGATGGACACGGGCAAGCAAATCTTAATCTGGTAGCCTAGCAAGAAGAAGAAGGGTGCAAGAAGGGTGAGATCGAAATAAGAGGGATGGTACGAGCAAGAGGGATGGTACGAGCAAGAAAATTGTAATCATTGAAATGTTCAGGTTGTTCCAAAGCGATCCATTCATCCGAAAGATCCAAACGGGAAGATATGTGTGTAAACAACAAGAATATTACTAGGATGTCACCAAGGTGCTACTAGGGAATAACCAAAGTATGATTATGATATTGCTATTGTTAATTTATAAACATCGTGTGTGTGGAAGAATTGTGCCTTAACTCAAAAAAAAATTCGCAGCCAAAGTATTTTATAGAACAAACCCAGATTACGCTAACACCAAATCAGATCCAACTGGTATAGCGGACTCTCGACACCAACGCCTTTAAGTGAACCAGCTTGTAGTAACTGACACCCTGTAACAAATAGTGTAAAATAAGCAGACCGGATCATTCGTTGGCGAATCTCTCTTTTGGGTTAAATTGATTAGAATTACATTACTCTCATGCGTTGAGGCGGCGAAGTTGCCTAATTTAAAGGCTAATGCGTCGCTTAAAGTGTTGGGCACAAAGATAGGCACCCCAAGTAAAAGCGAAACCTTAATTGATACGCGTACGAGGCTATTGAAAGAGAAATCTTTACGAACTCGTACAACAACCTCACGGAATTGGGAATGCGAAGTCACAATGATGTGCAAGGATACAAGCAGAACATCAAGGAATGATAAGTAAAACACAAGTAAAAGGAATACGTAGTATACTAGTAAAACACAACTAAAATTCAAGCAAAACAAGCAAAACACAAGTACAGCATTCAAACTTGAAAAACTCAGTCCAAATGCCGCCAGCCTCCTCCTCACATCAAAAATAAAAGCTCCACCTTAACAAATGCATTGCTTCCTACTCTACAATCTTCTCCAGTCTAACCGCAGACTAAACAACTTCATTTCAGTTTCATGCACTCCATTTAACCCATTTTCCTAACTCAATAATAACGCGTCCACGTCGCATTATACTTAAGGAACACAAATACGCAATCGGTAACTTTTAACAAGCCTGTTTCTTAAAAAATAATTTAAGAGTATAATCTAAATGGGCCAGGCTGCGACGGGAACTAGGAAGAGAGACCTTGCTGATACCAACTTAAACAAGTCGGTATTGGTGTTGCTGAAGGTTGTTACATAGAGTCAAAAGAAAACCATTGCCCCTTCGTATCCAGGTTTTGCTAACGGAGAACCGGTAGTGTTGCTATATTTTTTTTTATTTTCGACATTTGACAGCACGCGTTTATCCCTTTAAGACATTGTGCACCACACGCCACCAATTTACAGGAAAAGACTGAGAGAACTTCATCCAAAAGCTTTATAGAAGTCAGAGATACTTTGCTGAACTAGAAGGTGTTGATTGATAGTTCTTGTACATCATTGATAGGATAAAGAGACCTCAAGATACTTGAAATATTAAGAAACGCGAAACAATTTGCAATAAACCATAAACAGTTTACGGGACTCAAGACCAAGAAAGAACGGGAACCACCAAAGAACAGTAGACTACTGACAAAACACGAAAGATAAAATAACAATAGTGTTCAAAAGACTATAATATCAATACCAGATACAATTAGTGCTTTGATTATCTACTAATACCCGTACCCGTACCCATACCCATACCCAGCGCTGATCCTTCCAACCATGCTCAATAAAAAGGTCAACTTGTCTCTCAACTTTAACAAGTCCTTGAACAACTTATCAGGTGACTCGGGACCGTTCACTCCCTTAGAACAGACGCCATTGGAAAAACCATGGGGAGCTGTGAATAACCAATCCTTTGCCACTCCAGCAATTGAAACTCCATCCGTTCCGGCCATTCCAATTAAGCATGAGCCACTCTACTTAAATCCCCACTACAATGAATCAGATGACTTTTTGGTGGTCGCTGCTGCCTCTGCTGACGCAATAGACAATGCCAATTTCAAGACAACCAAGCACTTTACTCTTCATTTCGCTCCCAACTTTGACCAGATGGTCATGGCCGTTTATTCTCATATGCTTTCCCTTCCAACTACAACCCCCTTTCTGGGCTCTCTTCCCCCGAGTGGATTGGTCAGTAAAGTAGCTAATGAAACGATGAATAATCTTTTCAATACAATGTTGAATAACGCGTCTCCTCCACTTTACGATTACCACGGAATAATTACCTCCGAAGCTTTATTAAACCATTCATACCAGCCGATATTCTTGCAATTAATTAGAAAGCGCTTTTTAGATTTGTGCACCTTTCATATTGAGACCAATAAGATCAACCAGACTCAAGGACAAGTACAAGCTCAAAATCAAGCTCAAGGTCACCTCCACTCTCAAAATTCACAGAATCAAGGCATTGCTCCTCGGAAGTTATCCGAGTCAACCACTGTTTCCATAACGTCCTTACAAAATGGTGGTGTTACCATCAATAGTTATTCTGGTAATAACGTTCGCCACTCTTCCATTTCCAACTTGTCCTTAACTGAGCTCAATATTTCTAACTACAATGATAATAACCAAGACGGTACTCCTGATCAAAACAGTATGACAAGATCAAGGAACTCGTCCTTAAGCTTACGCAAACAGTCCCTCACCAGAAACAATTCGCATTCAAGTACAAACAACTGGCTTCATGTTGGCAACATCAACAGCATTCGCCCATACGCTAATGGGAGCCAAGCTAATTTCAACGCGAGTACTGATTCATTGCAGTCGATGCAAGACTTCGTGCCCCAGTCACTTATTAATAGGTCAAGTGCTAACCAACCTGTTAATTTCAGCTCGATGATGGTGGATTATCAGACTCCTCCAAGTTCGAACAAGAATTCAATTCCAGGACAAGCTGGTCATATTCAACCACCGAATGTGCTTGGTAGTGCCACTGGAATACACGCAATTACACCACCAAATAGTTCTACATTGGAAAACGATATTACCATGGGTAGTGCGGACAGCATGGGTGATTACGATGACTTCCACTTCTACCAAGAGAGATCACGTTCTAGTTCAGTTAAGAGTAACAGCGGTTCCTCCTTCCCACGACCATTGACCATCAACACAGATAGTGCTAACAGCCAGGCACTCAATGCATTAAATGGAGTCACTTCAGGACCGGGCAACTCAGACCAAAGACTGGGTACTTTCAATGGGTTTTCCCTTGACTCTCCATTTATGTCTGCCTCAACTCCCCAAGACGACTACGGATACTTTTGCAACGGGTTTGCTTCGCTTTCTGGGGGAAGTATTAGTGGTGGTAGCTCGATTGGAGCTAGTCCCGTTTCTAATAACGGAAACAATGATTCATTACTCCCAGTTGATTCAACCAAAATTCATTTACCAGCTGCAGTAAGTCTTAGCGAGAAAAAGAGAGACTCATTGAAATTGAAGAGAGGAATTCACTAGGCACTACATCACTCATTTTTATAATAGAGACGTTTTACAATGAATTTTAAGTAGTTCGACGATGCTGATCACTCGTGCTACATTGAAGAGAGGAGTAGACGTAATTTGGAATAACAAACTACGCCCAGCTCATTCACACGATAAAATGGTTCTTCATTTAGGTTCACCAAAAATCCTTTGGATCAACCATTGGTTATAAAACGCTTTAGACATTTTGAAAATGTCTATTTGTTTAATTTGCTTCTTCCATTTGCTATTGCATTTGCTTTTGTACTGTTCTTGTTTGGCTTTCCTCAGGTCTAGAATGATGACTTGTATAATTCTTGTATTTCTACAGTTCTGTGTTTATAGTTTTCATGACAATAAGCACTAAATTTAGAGTCGATAAGATTAAAGTAAATGTAGATCAGCCTTAGTATTGTTATTCCACATGACTTACAATCAGATTCATACTGGAAGTCATTTTCTGTTGAGAAGCCGTCTCAGGTGTCTTTGTAGATTCCTACCCTTACTTGATCATTTGATGGTTGGATTGAAGTGGATGTTACTGTTAATTCTCATCAGCAAATTGAAATTGAAATTAATTTTTTAGGCTTCACTTACGATAACACTGTACTATTTGCACCAGGAGGTGTATAACTTCGAAATAAACGCTGCTGTTATTAACAACTGCATGAGACGTTCATTGAGATGCTTCCATGATTTCAGCCGTCGTATCGCTACTTCAACTGCTAAAGATGAATTGGTAAAATCTGGAAAATGCCAAACTGATGATGAAGGAAGAACAATACTACAAAAGTTCATTTTGCCCAACCCACCGGGAATGGATGCCATTGATAATGATAATGAGTTGAATACCCCATCTCTTATTTCAATATACAACGCATGGAATCTTCGTGGTACTCAGAACTTGCCCTTGTTCAGTCCATTGGCGCAATCACCCTTCCAATACTACTCCACAAATAACGAAGAACAGAACTTAATAACTAGTCCCCGTTTATCTGTAACCAAGATGTTAGTTGACTCCTGGTGCCAGTTGAGGGATTACTACCTGGTTTACGCGGGTAGCAAAAGATTCAAATCAAAAGCCATGAAAGCAGGACTGAACTACCACAGTGTGCTAGAGCTACGTACTCATGAGAAAATTGACACTACTGATTTACAGGACCAAGTACAAAGAGATTTCGAAACTGCTTCATCAGTCGTTTCAGATCCTCTTTTGGTGCCACCTGAGAGGTTAATCTCCCAGAATGAACTTTTGCAATTAGTTTCAGGAAACATACAGGAGAGTGAATTATCTAGGGACTGGTCCAATCAAATAATTAGTCGACTATTCCAGTTGATCACTTCTTCTGAAGCCAGAGAAGTACTAGTTCATTGCTTCGTAGACTTGGCGGAGAAGCAATTCGTGACCAATAGCAAATATTTCGCTGACCGTGGCAAATATGGAGTTGCTGATGAGTCATTGGTACTAGTGAGTGGAGTAGTAGATCACTTTCTGATATCTAACACCTCAGATCCAAGCAATTTATCATTTTTTAAAGACATTAGAGATAGCATGGATTTCCACTTTCGTGATTTTGTTAATGGCCTTCAAGTTGTGGAGTTGAACAGATTTTTTAATTTGGTGCAGCCCATAATAGATCATCACTGCAAGGATTTCAAGGTTATAACTTCCGATGTCAAAACCAGATCTCGTAGAATGTTGCCACAGCAGGGTTCAGTACTTGATGCAGCCAAGTTTCAAATATTTTACTATCGGAAAATGCTAGGTATTTTGGCTAACGAAAATTCGTTGCTTGAAAGTAATGGCAACTTTGCATATTATAGCTTGCTTGAAAACGCTCGAACTCGAAGGTTAGATCTCGATGCACCTATAAATGCCACTACGGTAGTTCGTTTATTAGGAGAGAACTTTCATTTGTTTTATGCCGATTTCGTCAAATTAGCTAATGGAGATGACATTGATTTCGAACCATTTGATAAGTACGTTGCCTCCTATGAGAGGTATGACTTACTGGTTCTTGATGTAGATGCAGACAGCCCAAAGATCAATAAAATATTCTGCGAAGAAGAGGTAGATGCTATAAACTATAAGGAATTGTTGACAGAGAAATTACTAACAAATTGGAAGAAGCCACCTACTTTAAGATACTTTGCTGCAAGAGCAAGTCAGTTCTACAGCTTATTCGGAAAACTCGTGGGTGATGAGACAACCGTGGAATATCATACGGGGGGAGAATGCTTCCATACCAACAAATACTATTACAACCTGAAAGTGCTTGATCAGCAACTCCAAGAAGCAAGTTCGTTTTGGAATGGAGAAAGATATCCTCGACACACGAATGAATTGGAAAAGTGTAATTACTGTGAATTTAAGGTCAAGTGTATGGTTCCTAATGGCTTGCTAAACTCGGGGTTGCTTAATAGAAGTGAAATAGGTTATAAGCTCAACCAATTCTTATACTCCAACTGAGTACCATAACAACGCTGAAAGTATACGGAGCCAAATAAAGAAACAAGCCTATAGAGAAATAAACAAGATTTCCGAGAGATTGTAAACCATCATCAAAAGAGCTTGACACATGAGCCAATGTAAAACTTCGGTATGTCAGCTCTTCTGCAGATGTTTTTGGTGTTCAATGTTTGGGACTCGTTTACCGCATACATCTTTTTAAAATGGCATGTACACGGTGATATTGTCCCAGAATCTACAGTTCTTTTTCCAAAGATGCTTATTTTGGTGATTTCGTCAGATTCGTATATTAGGTATGTATGGAGTTGTTCTTTTTTGGCGTTGTATTTCTAACGAATATAAATTATTTCTTGCTTTAAATACTGTGAAAAATTTCAGCAGTTCGAGTTGAAGAATGAAAAATAGTTACCCGGAACCGAAACAACTATGTTTCAATACCCTGAAGAGTCAATGGCTGAAAGTCATATTGAGACTCGGAGACGTGTGGATGATTAGGATGTGGGTGGTTGTGGCAGGGATTCAGATGGTTCTGAATCTAGAAACACCCCAAACTTGTTCTTGTATTCGATTTCCAAGTGCTTTTTAAGTTGAGCAAACTTGAAGTCAAATGTAACTTTACAGTAAGGACATCGAAGCGGAGTCTTCTTAATAAAGTCTTCTAGTTTTGCTTCATTTCTCTGCAAGCTAACAAAGTGTTCTTCTTCCTCGCTCTCCGATTCGGATGCTGATTGTGAATCAGAATCGTATTCTGCGTTTTTACTGAGAGTTCCCTTGGAGTACAGTCGATGGTATCTCTTATTGAGCAATGGGTTGAGTTTATCAAATGAGACGAAGAAATCCGTATTAAATGAATTGAAGTGCTTCTTGTTTTTTAATCGTACTGAATAGAAATCTCTTGTTATTACGTGTATGTGTAAGTTTGCCAAACTAGGAATCGAATGGACCCCAGCTGCTATGAAGTTGTTCCTGAAGTCATTCAATTCGACGTCACACGTTCGATCTTTGAACAAATCCTTCTGCAAGCTGATTATCATCATTGATTTCGCTTTCTCAACATATTTCGACATCATTTGATACACTTCGAGACCTGTGAACTCTTTGTAGTTTCTGTTGAATGCATTCAAAGGATGCACCATGGTTACTTCCTTTAGTCTTGGAATGACAAGATAATGCCGCATGGCTTTGGGAAACGAATCTTTGATGATGACAACATTATCATCATGGTAAAGCACAGTATCCTTGTGTAGCTCTGGTTTATCAATGATGGGTTTAAATGCATATTGGAAGCTCATGGTTTTTTGGTGTAGTTTTTAGATTAGATATTTGCAACTAAAAAAATGTTTTAGTAGTGGAAATTGAGAAATGAACGGTGGTACCTAAAGAGAAATTGGGCATTAACTCTATGAGGAAGCTCAAAATGGTAGCATTCAAGGAGTTTCCAGTCACAGAGTCTGAATTGTTTCACACCTTAAGCATACTTCACTGAGTTACCGATTCCCAGTTGTGTCTACACTAAAGCCAATTCATCTTACTTCAAACATTAATTTACTTTTCCTACTAAATACAATATGACCAAGAGTCTCTCTTGACATAGATAGAAACTCTAACATTCCTAATCTAGGCCTTTCTTGACTTCACTGGCATGCGTGTGGCCAAGCCAGTGGCATTGGCCTTATCATTTACATTCTCTTGGGCCTGATCAGTAGTTTCATCGACATCCACACCCTTTTCGCTATCAACCTTCTCTGCACCCACGTCATATTTCTTGGACTCAGCTTCTTTTTCCAATTCTTCATTCGTTCTCAACTTAACGGCATGTAACTCATTGATAAACCAAATCACCGTCCCGTAAAGTAAGATTGCAATCACTAACAAATTCACGAAGTGGATTGATCTGGTTAACCAAATTAAGCTTATCAATGATGCAATCAATAGGATGAATGATCCATGTGTAGCTTTAATTAACGCAGGAGACGTTCCTGGAGTCAACACTGATTCCCACAATTCCGTAATGAACATTATATTGATCTCTACCACGTTAAACTAATCCTTTCAGGTGCTTGCCTTCATTAATTGTGCCCTCAAAACCAATCCACTGATTTGTATGGACATATTTGTGCCTATGCACGACCCGTGAGATTTTTTTTTTAAAGAATAAATCAGCAAGTCGAGCTTAGTTGTGGAAGGAAGTACCAAGCAAGATCAACAGCGAAGACCGTGCTAACGCAACATACTTGTATAATTATCAATCAAAAGAACAAACAACGAAATGATTCCAAGTGACGACTCGTTCATTAGTGAAGAAGAAGAAGAATTCTGGTATGTATACTGATCAACATCTGATCAACATGGCGCTCTTGCCCCCTTCACTCATTAACTTGAATACTAACATGTTATAGCCCCTTATGTGTGGAAGAAATGGATATCTCGGACAAGAACTTCAAACCTTGTCCCTGTGGATACCAAATCTGTCAATTTTGCTACAATAATATCAGACAGAACCCTGAATTAAATGGAAGATGTCCTGGTTGTAGAAGATTATACGATGACGAAAGCGTTGAATATAAAACTATCAGTGCTGAAGAATACAAAATTCAACAGATTAAGAAGGAGAAGCGTGATCGTGAGAAGAAACAACGTGAAAAGGAGAAGAAGGAGACTGAAATGGCCAACAAGAAGCATTTGGCCGGTTTACGTGTCGTGCAGAAGAACTTGGTATACGTCACTGGTTTGAATCCACCTTGTAATCCGGAAGAATTGCATGGAGTATTAAGATCCGACAAATACTTTGGTCAATATGGAAAGATCCTGAAGATAGTCATCAACAAAAAATCTCCTACACCTCAAACCCCACATCACCACCACCAAAACCCAGGTCTTGTTGTTTATGTTACTTTCACAAGAAAAGAAGATGCTTTGAAATGTATCAATGAGTTGGATGGTACTTCTTGCGATGGACGTATATTGAGAGCGGCACATGGTACTACCAAGTACTGTTCTTCATATTTAAGAGGACACCCATGTCCGAACCCCAACTGTATGTTCTTGCATGAGCCTGGTGAAGAAGCTGATTCATACACCAGAAAGGATTTATCTACTCAGCAAGGTATTAAGATGGGAATGATGGGCATGAATTCCGGTTCTGGGTCCGGTAGCAGCTCAAATATACATGGCTCACAATATATCAGTGAGGAATATAGTGGGGAAGATGATGATGAATATGAAGAAGACCTAGAACACCTTAGCACTTCAACAAGCCACTATGTGACTACATCAGGAATTCCTGCCTCTTCTTCAGTTGCAGTTCCTAGTGCAGTTCCAAATTCCACACCTATTTCCTCTACGGTGTTGGGGGCAACACCAACTGGCTCTCTTCCAAAGGCCACTATCGCTTCAGGTGGGGGTCCTATTTTACCTGCCACAGCTCATTGGGCAACGGGTGTCGCTCCAACTTCAGCAACAAACTCCCCACAGGTTAGTAATAATACACCTTTAGCCAACGTTGCTGCATTCCCGACGTTAGGTGAAATTTTCAGCAGCCAGAAGCAACAACACAAGAAGGACACGAAACAGAAAAATAGACTTACTAAAGCTACAAAGGACAACATTTTACTTGCAGATGATGTTGATATCGATGATGATTCTGCAATAAACTTTATTGAACAAACAACGGAATGCTTGAAGTCAATGGCAGAGAATAAAGAAAAATTGAAGGTTCAATTCTCAGTCTCTGCTCATGCAACCAATAGAAGATTACCGTTCTTTACATTTGATCCTAATGGCTCATACACAAACGAAACCACCTTGGAAGAGGAAGGTGCTATTGCTCGTCAAGTTATAGAAAGATTTATTTTGAAACCCTTGAAGAACTATCATTTAGCATATCAGAACCATCCTGTTAGTCAACAGCAAGCTATCTTGCAGGCCCAATTGCAACAGCAACAGGCTCAACAGGCAGCTCAAGCAGTCGCTGCTCAGCAAGTTGCTGCTCAACAAGCTCAACAACAGACCCCTAGCTTACAAGTGCAACAATTGCAATTAGAGCAACAAAAGAAGTTGATTGAAGCCCAACAAGGGCAGCAGCAAGGTGATGTTGCATTAGCTCGCCAACACCAACAGATCCAACGACAATTATTGCATATTCAATTACAACAGCAACAGCAACAGCAAACCCCAGCCGCGGCCACAGCACAAACAAGCCTGACTCAATTCAATATGTTGAGAATGAACGAACGTGCCAACACTTCTACCCCACCTCCAGGTTTGTTTGCAGCTCCTGGAGCTCCAAAATCTCAAGCTCCTGCCCCACACTACCCAAATACTCAGTACGGCGACGCCATGTACAACAGTGGAACAGCCGTTACTAGTGGAAGCGTCGCCAACAATGTGTCTTCCAGTTCACAATTGTTGACTCAGTTGATGAGTGGCAAGAGATAAGAATGATTTTGAACCGTTGGAGATCATGATTTGCATATTCAGTAAACACCTCTCTGATACCACAACGCCATCTTCATTTTCAATTCTTATCTAACCTCCAGCAATTAGTGTATACTTACGTGTTTGGCTTAGCTTCATAATGCCAACAAATAATAGGTCATTTTTATAATTACTGTAGTGTTGTTTGATTGATTTTATTCTTCTATTGTATAAATATGTAAATGCAAGATGATTCCTAAATCCTTATGGTTTGTGGTTACACTTTTCTCCAATAGCACCTGTGTGTGTGGAAGTGTATAGTCAGATGTCAGATTACATTGTTGCATTAATTGGAGTCGTTATCTTTCTCAAGTTTGACACTTACTGCTGACTTTTTGAGTATTGGTTTCGTAAGTGAACTGAACCCGTTAGTAAGAAACGACCTTTTGGGAACAGAAAATTTCGAAGCCAAGGTGGAGGGACGAGGTTTAGGGATACTAGGTGGAAAGATCTTACTTAGTGTTATCGATGGTGACGGCACGGTTGGTAGCGAGCTGTTTGCCAGTGGCACCCGCACTGCCTCTGGAGATATATTCGGTAGCAAGTTTGCTTGCGAAGCCTTCGTCTTCGGAGTGCCCATGTTGATAGGTCTGGACCGTGGAATTGGGGGTGCTAACGGTTTATTGGACGCCTTGTTAGTTGCTATAGGAGCTGAAGTTGTAATTGGCGCTTTAACGGCTGACGAATCACTAACAACGGGTACATCTATGTCCCTATACTGCAGCTTCGACGCACCAAACACATTGCTAATTGGAATTGATACTTCGGAAAGTTCCTGCAAAGTTTGATTGATTTTATTCACTCTTGGCGCGATGGAGTCCATAGAAGTCGACTTGGTTGCTTCTTTGACATTAGACCACACTGAGTGTGTTCCAATTGTTGCATTTTGGGATTTTTCGCTTGTCTTAGACAATGAAGACACCCCAGAAACCGTAGAAGATGCTTTTGCAGACTGTGCGATGCCGCCTTTAGTTGAAACATGTTTAGGTTGAGCTGGTGTTGGCCTTGATTCTAGAGGGTATATGGAGTTATGTGGAAATTCTCGATTTAACAATTCCTCAAATTCTTTGAAATGCACATCGAGGTCCACATGTGTACCATAGACAAATAATAAAAGCTTTCTGAACCTCACTCCATATTCGATATCCAGCACGCCGATAGCATTGGGGTGACTAACAGCTAATGCTTCTTGCACTTTTCGCCTGATAACCCCCAATGGTTCATTTTGATACTGGGCAAAAACCTTGTCAAAATCCTCCCTCAACTGTTTGAAGTCACTATTGTTTCGTAACCCATAATGAAGTAACAAGTATCTAAGAATTTTGGTGGAAGCGTTGACATTTAGTCTCTTGTCAAGCAATGACTTGATTTTTTCAACTCTTTCAGGCGTTGGGTGTGACCTCGTGGTTGTCATTCCATCAACTATGCATCGCACGTACTCATTAGACCAGGTACCACCAAGTATGTTTGGCTTGAACTTGCGGTTTGACGTATCTTTTATCGGGGTCTTCAGAGTTAAGCTTGGAGCGATTGTTGTTGGGGTGTGAGATACTGGAGTTTGGGGGCTAAGAATTACCTGCAGCGCTATCGTAGGTACTTCCTTTGGTTCGGCACCAATAACTATGGAAGGCTTTCGAAGATGTCTTGGTTTCTTGTTCGTGATGTCATAATCTCTCGAAGATTCGTGGTTTGGAGC
Organism: Kodamaea suecica; assembly: GCA_030558315.1. Classification (NCBI taxonomy): domain Eukaryota; kingdom Fungi; phylum Ascomycota; class Pichiomycetes; order Serinales; family Debaryomycetaceae; genus Kodamaea; species Kodamaea suecica. Next base: position 58,614 of record JAJMSH010000034.1, read on the forward strand.
AATAAATCTTTTCAAACTGGGCATCGACAGCTGTTGTTGCTCGTACAAATTGAAGAGTTTGCCCGCTTCTCGTGCATTCTCATGCAATTCACGTCTTACAATAGGCAAATTCTGTACATCAGTACTTAATTCTGGTATTGGCAATATGTTCTGTACACTTTCCGCAAGTTCATTCAATTCTTTTAAAGTGGCCTGGTCGTACTGTGTCAAAGGAGTCTTCGAAAATTCAAGGTAAGACGTAATCACATTACGTTCATATAAGAGTTCATCCAAATATAATAAAGCATCAAATGAGTGTTCCATCTTGTGTAATTCGAAATCAAGAGTCTCAGGATCGAGACCGACGTTTGGATCAAGAAGTCCCTGTTCTGCGGCCTCCTCTGAATCAGCTTGCTTGATATTTTCTCGGCAAGACAAGTACTGGGCTACTACATATGACTTCCTTTCGTCGTACAAACGGACCTTTCTGGTGGATGTCAGACTCATTCTGTGTGTGGGGTTTGTTGATTCTTCTTTGTTTTTTAAAACGGTCTTAGGATACGAGCAAATACGTTCCAATTGTGTCAATGAACCAATACAGTGATCAATTGTCCAACTTCGTGTAAGTTAAGGGCCAGCAGCCTGTATTCTTGGGGTAATTTGCGTCTATTTGTTTGATCTCAAACGGCTGTAAAAATCACAATCGATGTGTACCTCTATTGGTGCAGCTTGAACGATAGGAAACCATTTCAACGTCTGAAAAATTTAGAGCCAAAGTGGTCGTGCGTGAACCGTGCACGTATGCCCTGCAATGGGAGCATGTTGCAACATCTCTTCCAACTTCTTGCAAGTGCAATAGCTTTCACTCATATATGAAGGCAGTATGAATGTTCTATCAAGTATTGGTAACTTGCACGGCGAATCGTTCTGTCAAGGTGCACAATACAATTCAGAGTAGTTGATTAGTTATTGGTGGTATTATATTTATTTCCTAGTCTATATGTACAAGTTCTAATAGTGTTCCTGATTCACAACAGAGTCACACTTGATGCATAGCTCGTCTTCGATTGGCGCTATGAACTTCCAACATCTCGGGCATTTATGATCAGTAGAGTGGGATATTGAAACGTCAACAATGGTATCATCCAAGTCAACGCTCAACTGTGACCAACTGGATGGTGGTTCGTTGTCTAACGATACTTTCGACACAAGGAAGTAGTCGTCCAAGAATTTTTCATGGTTGGCTAATAATTGATCAACCTCAGATCCTTCTGGTGCATTGAGGTTCAACTGGATCTCTAGTTTGTTCTTGTAAATGTCTTTGGTTCTTAATGCTTCTAATTCCTTATAGATTGCTGCCCTCAAGGACCAAATCTTAGAGAACTCTTCTTCAATTCCAGCGTTAAAATATTGCTCAGGCAATCTGTAAAAGTTATCCCACTTACCATGCATGAATGGCGAACGTGCTGAATATTTAGTTGGGAATAGCTTGGTGTACTCATCCCATACTTCTTGGGTCAAGAGAGGCTGGATAGGGGATAAAAGTCCAATGTACGTTTCCAACAATTGTTGCAAAACAGTTTGGATACTTCTCCGCTTGTGTGAGTCTTTCGAATCAGTATAGAGTGTGTCCTTTGAAATATCAAAATAAAGTGAACTTAAATGGGAGTTCATATGGTGGTTAATATCGCTTACTACTCTCGAAAAATTGTGCTCGCTATAATGACGAATACAGTTCTTCTCCAAATGATATAATGTAGATAAGGTGTACTTATCTAAAGGATACAACTCTTCATAGGTAACTAGATCCTTGAAATCACTCAAATTTCCCAATAAGTACTTGAAGGTGACTCTGAATTTCTTGACATTCTCAAATACTCGATTCAATACTTCATTTGTCACGTTGACATCAAAGTTGTAATTTGACGATGCAACCCATAATCTTAAGCCATCAGTGCCCAAAGCTGGCAAGAAAGGCTTATTACTTCCGTCGATAACGTCCATAGGAGCAATAGTGTTTCCTTTCGACTTCGACATTTTATCGTTGTTCTTGTCCAATGTGAACCCATGGGTGATGATGCTCTTGTAAGGTGCAACGGGTTTGAAATCTTTACCATCTATACCAGATGCAATAATTTTGTTCAAGAGGGATGATTGAAACCAGCCTCTATGTTGGTCACTTCCTTCCAAATAGATATCTGCCAATGGCTCGTCCGCTCTGACCAAACTATTCAAATCATCACTAAGAACACTCCAAGAACACCCAGAATCAAACCAAACGTCCATAGTATCCTTACCTTTGAAGAAAAGACTACCCTTATCAGAATACTCTTGAGGTAACCATCTACTAATATCAGATTCTTCCGTAAACCAAGCATCTGTACCAAATTCATCTATCTTAGATACGATGTGATTGATTATTTTCAAGTCATGCAAGGGTTCATTTGTGGCTGCCTCATAGATTATAGGCAATGGAACTCCCCAGCAACGTTGTCTAGAAATGCACCATTCATTTCTGTTATTTATGAACAGTGGTAATCTGTTTTTACCAGATTTGGGGTAAAATTCAACATTCTTTAAAGACTCTATGGCAGTTTCTTTGATCTTTTCGACATTAATAAACCATTGTGGAGTAGCTCTTTGGATGACGGGCATATTAGATCTCCAATCATATGGATATGAATGTTTGATCAGGTTAACATGGAAAATCATAGCATATTCGTCCAAGATTTGGATACATAACTTGATTACTTTGCTCTCCGTAGCTTTCAATCCTTCTAGCGAATGAAATCCAACCGGAATTATACCCTTCAATAGTCTCCCTTCTTCATCGACACTTGACTGGATCTCTAAATTGTGTCTCTTTCCAATCAAGTAATCCTCTCCACCATGTGCGGGAGCATTATGGACTAATCCAGTACCAGCTGTATCAATAACATGGTCTCCATGTAACACAGGGAATTTATCATTATCTTGGCTTGCCGGGTTACTATACCAATTTTCTAAAATGGATTCCCCTTTGAACTTTAAGTTTGGATTGACTAGTTTCCAATCAGCTTCAGGAACTAAAGATGTGATCTGGTCCTTTAGGTTATCTGCTATGATCAAATATTCGCCTTGTGGTGATTTAATTAAGTTGTATTCCAAGTTTTTATGAATACAAATGGCTTTGTTCGCGGGGATAGTCCAAGCAGTAGAAGTCCATATCAATAAGCAAACTTTGCTATCTTTAGGTATGCCATAGCTGCTCAACACGTGTAGTAATTCAGATGATAAAAGTTCATTTACCAAGGGGAATTTCACATACACTGAGGTGGATTTGTGCTTAGGGTTATACTCCAATTCAGCCTCTGCCAAAGCTGTCTTTGTTTCACATCCCCACCAAACAGGTTTCATTTGACGGGAGAGTAACCCATTACCCATGAGTTTCTCAAATATACGTAATTGTTTAATTTCGTACTTGTGGTCCATAGTAATGTAGGGGTTTTGGAAATCAGTCATGACTGCAAACTCTTTGAATTGGTTTCTCTGCTTGTCAATCATGAATTCTGCAACCTTTCTACACTCAGCACGAATCTTCAATGGAGATAGCGTGTCATTTTTGTCCCGGTTATTCTGAACTGCCTTCATTTCTATTGGTAAACCATGGCAATCCCATCCAACTTTATAATTGATATGTTTGTTCTCATAGATGAGTTTCCATCTATTGATGATATCCTTCAATATTTTGTTCAATGCATGGCCTAGATGGACATCTCCATTAGCATACGGTGGTCCATCATGGAACACGAACGATTCCCTTACAGGATATTTGCTCTCCAGCTGCCATTGGTATAAACTTTGAGACGACTCCTCGATCAACGCAGATCTTTCAGCACCTTTTGGAATCTTTGGACCAAACCCTGTTTTGGGGAGATGAAGGGTTTTTGAATAGTTTGGTTTTGTCGATTGATATCTAACCAAATGCCAGGGTATTCCTCGAGTCATCAGACAGAATAGGTAGGTAGTTGGACTAGATTGGAGAAAGAATATCCTAATTTTCAGCCAAACAATTTTTCATTGCCTGATGCGAGTAGTACAGCCACCAGGAGAAGGAAGAATAAGATTGTACCAGGTATTAACACATCTTGCTAGATGGTGGGAACAGGAGGAATCGTGAAGTGATACTAAAGGCTTTGGTATGGTAATGTATTTGTGGCAAGATCAAAAACTATATTCTGTTACTGGGGTATTTGAGGTGATGGTATGAGAGGGAATGACTGGGGTAGGCTCAAGTTTCGACTTAAGCAGACATCCAAAGGTCCAAACCAAGGGAAAAGTTGTCTCGTTCGCTCTCACTACACTACGTTCAATGCATCAATAGTATCAATTAATAATAAATAAATAAATAACTGTATAAGCGAGCTTTACAGAATAAAAATCGTAACAGGACGTGGACATTTTCGCTGCAGACTCAACTTATTTCTTGTTAATGCTCTTGACCAATTCAATGTACTTCTCGGTGGAGAAAGACTTAGGTCTTTCAAGGGCCATACCCAAACCTCTGTCCAAGATCAATTGTGGTAAAACACCGAATGCTCTCGAAACACCGAACAAGACGGTGTAGAAAGATTGTTCTGTCAAACCATAGTATTGCAAAAGGACACCAGAATGGGAGTCCACGTTGGGCCATGGGTTCTTGGTCTTACCGTGCTTGGTCAAGACACCTGGGGCAACTTCGTAAATGTTGGAGACTAACTTGAACAAGTCGTAGTCAGGCATGTGCTTAAGAGCGAATTCTCTTTGGGCAGTGTATCTTGGGTCTGTCTTTCTCAAGACAGCGTGACCGTAACCTGGAACAACTCTGCCAGCGTTCAAGGTTTCCCATAAGTACTTTTCGATGGCTTCCTTGGAGATGTCACCCTTTAATTCTTCTTTCAACTTGAATAACCATTCCAAGACTTCTTGGTTAGCACGACCGTGCAATGGACCAGCCAAACCGTTCAAACCAGCAGCAAGAGACAAGAATGGGGAGGACAAAGCAGAACCAACCAAGTGGGTGGTGTGAGCAGAGACGTTACCACCTTCGTGGTCGGAGTGAATTGTCAAGTACAATCTCATCAATTCAACGAATTCTGGGTTTTCACCGTGACCGAGCAAGCTGGCCAAGTTGGCACCGTAATCCAACTTGGAGTCAACTTGGGCTGGCAATCTACCGTCATGGAAAACGTTGCTGTAAATTCTAGCGGCGATGTTTGGCAATTTGGCCAATAATTCAATAGAATCTTCGTAAGTGTAATTCCAGTATTCGGACTTGTTGACACCCTTAGCGTAAGCCTTAGCGAATTGGGATTCGGATTCTAAAGCAGTAACGGCAATGGAGAATTGGGCCATTGGGTGTAAGTGGGATGGACAGCTGTCGATCAAGTCTTCAACGTGCTTTGGTAAAGCAGATCTAGCAGCCAATTCCTCAGAGAAAGCCTTGGTTTGAGCAACGGTTGGGACTTCGCCGGTCAATAACAACCAGAATAAAGCTTCTGGCAACGGTTCAGAGCCACCTGGGCCCTTTGGCAAGTCTCTTTGGACGTCTGGGATGGTCTTACCTCTGAAACGGATCCCCTCGATAGGGTCCAATACGGAACCTTCCCAGACCAATCCCTTGATACCTCTCATACCACCGTAAGCTTGTTCAAGAAGAACTTCTCCGATAACCTTGAAAAATTGTTAGTAACTTGATTCACAAATCAATGACATCATAAAGACGAGAAGCGTGTGAAAACTAAAACCGCGCAGCTCAGAGAAAATTTTAGGTCGAGTCTGGCACAAGTGCGCGGTCGACGTCGACACTTAAAGGGAAAAATTGGTGTCGATTTTCTCCACAACTCGAGGAGGATGAGATGAAAAGGATTAGATGCAAGGTTATTGGTTGATGATGTATGAGTGTAGGAAAAATTGAAGATCGAATCAAAATGAAGATTTTACTTTGTTTTTGATTTGGTATGTTAATCTTCAATTGGAAGTATAGCAGACGGGTGATTTTCGATTTTCTCCAGATTTGGAGAATCTCGAGAATATCCTTCACAAGAATTGATTGATATTGCAGGTGCAACTAGTTTTCGATTATCTGGGGACTTTTATGGGGTCTCCGTATCTTTATTTGTATTTCTCTGTGTACCTCTCAGCCCGCTGTATGTTTCAGTGTCACGGTCATTCAGTCTCTATATCATTCAGTGTCTCTCTATCTTTCTCTCTCTTTCTCAACGCAACTCTCACCGACTCTCGCCCTCTAGATCAAAATATACGTACGGTTTTACCATATTCCTTCTTCAATTGCTTGACTTCTTCAGCCTTGGCTGGCAAGATTTCGGCCAAACGAGCCTTTAAAGTCTACACCATGTTAGTATATGTGATGCCCGAATACAAAAGTAAAAACGTCCAAATTACTTACTGGCTCAGCAGTGGCATAGTTTCTAGTGTTTAAGACAGCTCTCTTAGCGAAAGATGAACGGGTAATGGATCTGAAAGCAGACATATTTAGATATAATAGTATCAATGGAGAGAAGAAAGTACGATAAATTTTAAATATTTCGGGAATTCATTTGGATTATATAGAAAAATGGAACAGAACAAAGTTCCACAGATCCATTGCACGGTCATAGGCCATTCCTTTTTTTTAAGGATGAGTCTCTTTTTTAGCTCACACTCCGACGATAATCACTTTAGTGACATCTCTGAGAAAGGAAGTTTACCTGGGGATATTGGGTGGGTGTCGACCAATCAGCGGCGAGGAGACTCTTTCAGCCGGCGATACATTGTGTAAACGTCAGAATGCTTACACCACAATGTCCGCCTAATTGCATTCGAAAAGGAGAGGGTCGTGTGTCTGGAGCCATCATTGCGGGTGAGGTGACGGTTGCCAAAAGAAACGAAGCTCGAGAATTGAATCATATATCCACGGGAGGATAATTCGGTAATAAAGCGGTGTGGGAGAGGAAGAGGGACTGGAAGAGGGACTGGAACTGGAACTGGAGCTGGGGCTGGGGCTGAGAGATGCTAACTGGGAGATACTGCCGGCTCGCCGAACATGGGCACTCTTGGAGTCGGGTTGGGGTCGAGAGCATCAACCTCGTATTGCTAATCCTGTGCAAGCAGCCCCTAAACAGTGGTCCAGTATCGGACGGAATTACTTGCCCTCTCGCAGAAGAGAAAATGGTGCAGCCCAATCTACTAATACGTGCATTCCCCAGATTTCGGAGTAACGTTGAAATATCCAATGAACATCGTCGAATCCAGTTCAAGAATTAAATCAAGCCACCCCCACAGTTGATAACATGGGTTGGTTCTTATCTCCTGGCGAATATTCCTGGGCATGAGGCATGAGACATGAGTAGTAAAGTTGCCTTGGTGCGTTGGCGTTGGACTGGCTGGCCGGGGCAGCATAAATGGCTAAGTAGATGGTGCTACTGCTGCTGCTGCTGCTGCTGCTGCTATGATCCGGTGTGTTGATGCGATTGTTAGTAAGTCTTGATGGTACTTTTTTAAATCGTTTATGTAGTATCCTCCTGCACTTGTAGTGTCCTGTTGTCTGTGGTGTGATTGGTTTGTGCTCTCACTGTGCTGTTATGTTGCATGTGCTCCACCGCTTGCACTATGATATCATGGATTAGGTATGCTATTTTGGATGATTCCTCTCGCCAATTAGGAGCGAGCATTTTGAAAGACGAGTTGTTAGGCGGTTTTTGTTAAGGGGTATTTATTTGGCGTGGTGTACCAAAGTGCTCAGAGTCGTAAAAGAACAGTCATACCTAATGTAGCCTAAGAATAGTGTTGCCGTGGCGTTGCGGTGGTGTTAGGAGGTACTGTGTGTGCAAGTGTGCTTTCGATGTTTGTAATGGCGGTGTTGTAGGACTGGATCATGTTTTCGGTTAATAATCTCCGTTCCAGAAAAGTGCTATAGTACAGAGGTTCCTCACGGAGTTTGTTCAGTGGAGACGATGAGCTAATACGGGGTTGATCGGTTAATAATAAGCGGTTGTTGGTGTGCTGGGAGACAGTACTGGTGCCTAGGGCTTTTTACTTTGCTGTTTGTAAGCCTGCTGGAAGAATACTAGTCAATTGTAGAACTAGGTATTTGTTTTGAAGCTGTGGAAAGGTATAATGTTTATGTTAATGCTGTACTTGCACCCACACACTTGCATCCACACACTTGCATCCACACACTTGCATCCACACACAATAACTCAGCACTCCGTCTCTGTACCACTCTAAACCTTAATCTGGCAACCTCTTAACACTCTCAGGAACCCCAGCACCCACCTAAAACTCACGTTCCATTTTTCTCTGCCTTCTTCTTTTGTGTACATCGTGTGCCAACTCAAGGTTGCATATTTTGCACTCAGTTGGTCAACTCAAGCACTCGTCCACCACTATCCCCATTTATTACTCTCTCTCGCCAATAAACACCTCAGCAATTCATCACTCCTACCTCGTACTATTCCTTTTAGTACACATCGCCCCCTCCCAACCTCTCTCTCTCATACTCCATGCTTCATCATACCATCTCCTCCTGCATACTCCCCCATCTCATCTCACAAATTATCACTAACTTAACTCTCTTACTAAACTCTAGTGACACTCATTATCAGCTAGCCCCGATGTCGATCTACAGAATCTTAGGTGGCCTCTACCTCTCGTCCTTGGAACCCCTCCAAGCGAATCAAGATTTGTACAAGCTCCACAACATCACCCATATAATCTCAGTTATTTCGGGCGACGAAGTAATTCCTGCTCAATACACCTCAGCTCCGTACACACATCTACAGATCCCTGTTAATGACTCTGCCGATGCCAACATCATTCAGTATTTCCCCGATTGTAATGATTTCATAGACTCGGCAAAGAAGCCAGAATCAGGTGTCGCTGGCAATGTCCTTGTTCACTGCGCTCAAGGTGTCTCACGGTCTGTTACCATTATACTGGCCTACTTGATGTACAAGCATAAATTGACAGTCAACCAAGCTGTGTATGCCGTTAAAAGAAAGAAAGCAGATGTGGGTCCAAACCATGGCTTTATCATACAATTAAAATTGTACGAGTCAATGGATAATGTGGTGGTCGAAAGAAGTCTGATCTACGTGGACTTCATGACTGAATTAAATGCTCGTGTCAACCCAGAAGCTCTCAGAGATCAATATTTGCAAAAGGGAACTACAGAGCAAAGTGCCAAGGTTGTACATGAAGATGTAAAACCATTTGGTCTTCGTTGTAAGAAGTGTCGTCAACACCTTTCAACCTCTGCAGAAATCACTCAACATATTCCTCCAACTTCTGAGTCTCGAGAGGCTCAATTCATTAGGACCGCTCCAAAATCAAGACGTATTGTCAAGTCAGAAACTGGCTCCACCTTGTGCCTGCATTACTTTTATACTGATCCGCTTGCTTGGATGACGCCTGAGTTAGAGAAGGGTGAAATCGAAGGAAAATTCGCTTGTTCCAAGTGTCTGGCCAAAATCGGTGGCTACTCTTGGAAAGGCTCTAGATGTTCATGTGGGAAGTGGATGATCCCTGCCATACATATCCAATCTGCCAAAGTTGATAAGTTATTTACTTAGTATCATCGCTCCAATATTCTAATTAAATTTGCATAGTTTGTATTTATTTATATTCATAAAACACCAATTTTGTTTACTCCTCAATCACCATATCCAAATCAGACTCCTCACCTTCTTCGCGAACTCTATACACTGAGGCTGTACTTGTAGCCCCTGTTTCTAAACTTCTTCCAGTTGTCATGTTTGTGTTCAACGAGGACGTGCCACTGTTGATCAACATTTGATGTAGGCTAGGATCTGCTGTAGAATGATCATTCTGGTACTCAACCTCATCAGCCATAAATCCTTCGTCCACTAAATCATTCGAATGAGCCTGCACCAATATTGATGGTTGTGCTTGCAGGCTAAGTATACGTAGATCCATAGCAGCAGGTCTAGCAGGGCCACTCAACTGTGCCGCTCTAAGACTATTTCCTGACCTATATCTACCTCGCACTCGAAGTGCAGCTTCTTCTGGTTCCATGCTTCCCAAAATACGACTATCCTCTTCATATTCGTCTTCGTTATCATATGCCTCAGCAGCTACAATTCTTAATCTCAGTTCGTCTCCAAGATACTCGGAAGAATCATGTTCGTTAGCTGCATGTTCGCCTTCATTCACCACTTCATATTCCTCATCTTCATCTTCGAATTCTCCGACTCTAATATTCTCTCCTACATCATCGTCAGCATTCACTATTGCCGCATCCAAATCTACTTCCGGTACTAGTTCTGTATTTGTAACATTCCCAGTATTTGTTTGAATAGGTACATTACCATCCACTTCTTCATTTTCAGTAGGATGAATATAGGACGGATCATCGTACTGCAGTTCTGCTGCCGCTATTGCATACCTTCGTGCTTCTTCCATGTCCACTTCCTCCATTGTTTTGTCTATTCCTATAGGGCGTATAGAAGTATACCCCGTATTTCGAATCCGCTCCAACTGTTCTATCTTCGCTTGTGTCAATGGAGTATTCATATCCATGTAAGCAAGACGTCGGGACACAGACGTTGAGTTTGCAGCAGAATTGGAAGAGTTGGATCCAGAGTTGCTAGAGACTCCACTATTGGGACCTTTTATGCTTGGAATAGATGCAGCGGTTTGAATGTTGTAGTCCAAATAGGACAAGCTAGCTCCAGGATATTCAGCACTGTAAGCCAGTAATGGTGGGGCAAATAACAGTCTCAAGTATTTTCTATGCTCATCTTGCAATTGCTCAGCAGTGTTCTTATTTGTATTGTTGTTAGATGAAGTTGGCGTAGACTGTTGTTGATTCCCTCGTATGCCATGACGCACGCTGTCCCAGGTCAATTCATCTTCTTCACTATTCCAGAGTTTGAATAGGTCATTTGTAAATAAGTTTGGAGAGTACATTAGTATTGGGACTTTCAGCTAGCTTTCTTATTCCTTCCCGGCTCTTGTGCTAGTAGCTTAAAATCAAATGTTTCTTACTTTGGTCAATTGACTTTTATAAGTTGAGATTTTGATGCTCGCACAAAAGGGTTTGAGATGCTGTGCAACTATTATTGGGTGCAAAAAGTTGGCCAAATTGCTATTATCTAGATATGCTATTAATCCATTTTTTAAGACCTCTACTGCTTTTCCTACCCTATATGTTGAGATTCTATTACAGTGAAAGACTTCTTTGTTAATAGGCTACAAGTTTAGATATTCGTGTCTGTTGCGGGGACTGTGGGCAACACCCATCTCTGTGCTTTCTATTAATTGGATATATATATACCCTCCCTACACTTCGTCTTCATCGTCGGTCAAAACAAACTCGTTCAAAACTTGCTGTTTCAATTGCTCATCTGTCACCACATACTCATTTCTCAAAGTACGTGACTCAATCCCATCTTGGAGTGGCCAAACGAAACCTGAATCTTGCTTAGTGCCACCTAGTGAAACGATACAACCATAACATATATGGACATGCTTGGAGTTAGTGCTCTCATTCTGTTGCAAAGCTTTTGTAAATGCTTCGTACATCTCCAAGTATTTCTTATCTTCTTCTGTTTCTAACGGAGCCAGCTGGTTGACTGTGATCCTTCTCAACCATTCACGTGGATCCTGGAAGATTTCTACTCCACATACTTGACAATTAGCTAAAACTTCTGCAATATTTGGAGCTCCCAACTTTTCCCCAGTTTTCACTACTGTGAATGCAGTTGACGCATACCCTGTAGCGTCCAACATGGAGAAGTAATTTGTAGTCAAATCTCTAATCGTCATGTTTTTAGTAATCTTGGATTTCTGGACTGTGGAACCAACTTGAAATTGGTTCAAGTCTGTCAAATTTGCGTAGGCAACAATTTCAGCAAAAAGAACATCACGTAAAGGGTATAAGATACTAATCTCATTGTTCCGGAAATTTATTGAATGATCAGCAATTGCCTTGTATACCGTTGATCCTCTCCCTTTGACTGTCAACGCTATTATTTCGTTTGCAATTCTAGTCATGCAATGACCATAAAGAACTGTACCACAGCCTTCCAAGACTGCAGTTCTAGTGATTAACTCGTCGTATATTATTGTCAACAAATCTTCCACGGAAGACTTGTTAGGACATAATGAAAGTAAGTCGACCAATGTGTAGTTTTGCCTATCAGAAGGTAACTCACTGGATAATCCACTGAATTCATTGTTTATGACTATCTTTTGCAACATTTCCTGGTCAAGGATGTACGAATCCAAAGATAAGATCTTGAATTTGATATCCACGGGTATATAGCGCTTTGAAAGCTCTGGCAAAACATCTTGAACCTTCTTATTTAACAGGCTCAACTCGAATTCGTCAATGTTGAGTAATATCAACTCAAACCCTTGCTTCCCCCTATGTGCTAATGTCTGTTCTTGCAATAAAGATCCTATCACATCCACCAATACCAAGGATGAAATACCGCAGGAAACAGTGAGCAAAATCTTATGTACTCCCAACTGTTCAACCAATTTGCCGTACTTGACCTTATACTTATCATCTTGCATTTGCTTTCTTTGCTTGCCTCTGATGAATCTTACGAAACAGTTCGAGCAAAAACGCTCCTTCCTGGAGATTAAAATGGCAGTTTCTATCTTGCATCTCTGGCAGACCCCAGCGTCCTCAGGATCCAAATACTGGATAGGTTGATTCTGAGCAGCGTTCATTATGGTGTAGACGAAGTGGTACTCATCTTCTAAAACTCATCTCTGTTTGTCCTAACCTGTAAACCACAATTCGAAAAATGGAAATCTCACTAACCTGCAAAGCTATACAAACAGATTTGATATCGAAATTTTGGTTACAATATTGAAGCGTATCAGCAATGTCGAAGGAAATAGAGACACCTGTGGATACAGTACCAGCGATTGGCTTGTCTAAAGCAGACTTGGGCACTGATGTGGTTGAGACTGATAAGAGCAAGGTTGATTTCACCAACGGAGGTGAAAAACTCAAATTCTACCCAGATAACCCGGAGAATCATAGACACAAGTACAGGTATACAATGAAAGAGCCCTCAAAATTCTATGATCCATGTGAAGAGAGCAGACAGGCCTCTTTGAACTGCATCCTTAGAAACCAAGAGGATAGAACCGTTTGCCAGGACTTTTTTGATGCGTACAAAGAGTGTAGGAAGGATTTCTACGATAAGAGGAAGAGGGACAGAAAGGAGGGTAAGGGTGGATGGGGCTTTTGGTAGCTGGTCTCATGAAGGCAGGATGTCTTTCTAGATTTAACAACTGGAAGTGAAAGGAAATAATGGGAAATGTATATAGTTCATTACCTTTTTTAGTTTAAATCTTCAAACTACACATGGTTTCAATTTTGCCTTCCTATACATGGACAAGGTAAGTAGGCGACTGAAAACTGAAGGAATTCTTTTACTTGAACAGACGTGCTACAAAACAACAGTCCTGAATATCATAAAAGAATGTAATTAGAATAAACAGTACCAATTCAAATGACAGTAGTAACCTGCAATAGTACATACAAATAGTAACCCAATAATAATAAACTATACCTAACCAAACAAAGAGTAAAAGAATTGAAAAGATGAAAGAGAATGTTAAAGGCTATGATATCAAACATACTTTAGACAAAGGAAAAGCTTTGCCTTCCTCCTGATACATTGCCTTGATGAGTGGAGAAACCAGTGGGCACTCCAAATAGTTGGCCAATGAGTGGAGGCTGCAGATTTGGATTCAAGCTAAACAATCTCAGCGCACTCCGAGCACCTTGCCAAGCGTCCAAGAATTCTTTGCCTTCTGTGGAGACTGACATCGACCGTTGGTCTTGGTCCTTAGAAGAGGATAATCCAAAGTGGCGCAAATGAGGTGCAGAATTTTGTATTTCTATCTGACCTGTTTTCCTGTTGAGTGAACAAAGAAAGTAGAACTTGTCATTCTCCCGCTCAATCAACGTCGAACCACGCTGCTGGGCTTTGATCACCTTGTCATAATCATTGTAAGTTTTGTAATCATGGTTTGAACAGTTTTTTAGATTATTCTGTTTAATGAGGTCCAAAATAAACGCAATAAAGCGATCCAACAACTCAAGAGCGTCAATCTTTATTGTGAAAAGGATGTAGTTGAGTTGGATGTTAACCAAAGTAACTGGGTTTTCTTCAACCAACTTCTCGCTGAGTGTATTGGTGAACTTGAATTCCCAATCATCAATGTACCGTGCGCTCTGCTTGCTTTCCAAGGAAACAACGTTCCTTGCCTCCTTTTCGTGTTGGTTTGGTCTTGTAAACGAATAGTTTTGCGAAGAAAGCAAGTGAATATCTCTCGCAGCTACTATGATATGTTTCTTCATTCTCCTTGAACTTGTTCCCAATTCTTTGAACTTCTTTACCATTTCTTCAAGGTAGATGTACATGTAGTCCTCTTGAACTTGTAAAAATGGGTTTATACGGAGCCATGAAAGTAGTTGAATCCTTACCAAGTTAGCCCTGTAATTATGGAAATGAATGCACAAGGGGTCCCAGAGAGTATCTTCTTTATCAAGGAATCTCAAGTCGTTTGTTTTGAAGTCAATGATTCTTCCAGTAGCAAAGAGCTGAAATGAAGCCTTCGAGAATATGTCAGTTGCTGGCAATCTGGCCTTGAACGCTTCTTTTATTCTTTGTACCAAATAGACCCGCTGCGATAGCGCCAGGTTTAGCGGTAGGTGATAATAACTAAACGGAAAGTACTCAATAAAGTTGAATAGACGATCCCAATTTGCCCAGTTGTCTAATTTTGAGTCCGCTGTGAACTCAAACATTGCTTCAATCTGTTTAGAATCATAGTTGACCATTGGGAAGGACAAATTTGCTTCGAATCCGTGTGGGTCCAGGTGGTCCAAATGGAATGAAGAACCTGAGATGAAATGTGAGCTTAATTGACAACTAAGAATATTGTCTATCTCCGTTGAAGAAAGATTCAGGAGGAGAGTGTTGGTTTTTTGACTCTTTTCCGACTTCTCGGGTACCTGATTAGTCGATTGGTGTTCCTTCGTTTGCTTACCTAGCTTTGTCTTCTGCCTCTTCTGTGAAGTCTCTTGATCAATGGTCCTCTTATGCAGATGAATTTCGGTTGTGGGACTTAAAGACATTTGGGTGAAACGTCTTTTAGTGAGAAACTCATTCATAGACTCTTTGAAGTCTGGTGAAACCCATTCACTGGTTCTAAATGAGATTCTTCCTCCACCTTTTGTTGTCAGAAGCACTCTAGCTATGTCCATACGTTTATTTTCGATTTGAAAAATCGGAGACTTTTGCAGCTGCCTCTTTCTACGTTGTAGATCTAGCAAAATACGTTCTATCTCAACTGCAAAGTGTTCAAAGTCGGCATTTATAACTGCAGTTTCTTCAAATCTCGCCCGATTTCTTTGCTCGCGTGAAATGGTCTTCTTGGTTACCCCTGGTGCTTTGATATCCTCTCTTGAACGGCGTCTGATGGCATTCTGACGTTGTAATGAAACTCCTGAATTATTATAGTTGTAGTAAATCCTATTTCTGTTGGAGTTAGATGTCTCTTGCGGAATAGTTCCATACTGATGCAGTCGAGATGGCACTGACAATGATGTATCCATGTGCTGGCGTGCTGAGCGTAGCAATAAGTTTTGTATCGAAATGGTTGTGTGCTCGTTATTTGTATGATCGCTTGTTTGAGATGATGCACCGGCAACATAATCAATGAATTGTGCAGCTCTTTGATGTGCCAGCATTCCGCGGATTGCCGAATTTAGATCTTCAGACTCGGCTACTTCACCAGTATCAGAGTCCTGCTCTGCAGTCAGAAATTCTAGACCTGCTAGATCGTCTTCGGTATTGTAAGTGAGCTCATCATCATATGAAGAAGTAAGTTGTGACGGCAACAGCACCAATTGCCGCAGTTGTTGCTGAGGTGGGCGAGGAGATGCCTGCTGCTGTGCATTTACATCCTGATCATCATCATCCAGCGAACTAGGACCTTCGGTTTCATAGTACAGATCTGAGCTTGATTGGGCTTCGTAGTTATTCTCTTGGTTTTGAGTCTCCAATATATTGCGCAGCAATGTCCTTTCAATGTTTCTTAATTGATCAGGAATGTAGTTCATTGAAAACAATGGTTCTGAACCTGCTGAAGCCAAGCGTGGAGGTGGCGCCAAAGGTCTTGAGCGGGAAGAATTCACTGTTCGCCTTTGCCTATTGGCTATGTCTGCGATTATACCTGAAGAGTTAAGCCTCGAACCAAGACCGAAAACAGTCAGGAAACGGTTTGAACTTGTATAGTGAGGAACCGTATACCTCGAATGGCTCATTGGTGGCAATGAGCTAGGAAAATCCGAACTATCGTTATTTGAAGTTCTTGGAGGTGAAAGATGTGATCCAAATAATGGAGAAACATGGGGGAATGCATCCCACGTTGCAGTAGCCTCTACAGGAGGCGCGTTTGGGGCTTCGTTTCCAGGTGGTGAACCTGAATAATCAATAGCAATTGAAGCGTTATTTGGAGCTGGGTTTGAGTCTGAATTGATATTGGAACTGGAACTGGAACTGGAATTGCCATTCGAAGGACGATTGGGTCTGTGATTACGAGAACCCGGGGTAATACTCCCTCCAGTCTCGCTTACACTTCCAGAGGGACTTCTAGAATTAGGGGGTGGCATATTACAGCTTTGATACCTTGTAGTAAGCTTGAATGCTTTATTCTTTGGTGATTAAGTTATGGGATATATAGGGAAGATCATGTGAAGAAGGGGGGACATTGGGGGGAATTTTAGTTAGACTTGTGGAGACTGATATCAGCGCAGGTGAAAAAGTATTGAGACGCGACATTGACAGAGGGCATATCTAGAGAGGTGGAATAGTGAGTGAGTTGTTTGTGTCGGAACGTATCCTTGTGATTGTGTCTGTGATTGTGTCTGATCTGTGAGTCTACCCTATCTTCCATTCCTAGAGAATTTCCACCTGGCTTGAAGTTCGCTTGTTGGTGTTATCTATAACCACCTCTTCCTAATAGAAGGGTGTACATTCTCATTGATGAAAAGAGGTTATTGAAGTTTTACAATATTCTTCAAGGGATTAGGTATTGTTCACGAGACTACACTGGTCGCAAGAAGCCAGTCAATGAATTGTTTGATTCGTCCTTATTCTTCTATTTTGAAGAATGTTCAGTTGCTCTGGCAGTGAGCTTAACAGTATCTTCAATGTGGACCCTTTCTCTCTCTTTCACTGCCCCCCATTCGTTCGTGTTATTCCTCTTAAACAGCCTTGCACTGTTTCCCTGGTGTCTCTTCAGTCTTTTCCCACACCACCTCTACACCTCTACTCCACTCCCCCCTTCCGTGTCTACAGCCCTTCTTGCTGCAAACTTCTTGCTGCAAAAATACTTCAAAAAAAGTTGAACTGCAAAATCATAAATACGTCTGTCCACCTAAAGGCAACTTAAAGAGCTAATAACTACTTTACGCAACTTAGTACATGCTTCAACTAATCATCCAACACTCTCACTCAACACTCTCACTCAACACTCTCACTCAACACTCTCACTCAACACTCTCACTCAACACTCTCACTCAACACTCTCACTCAACACTCTCACTCAACACTCTCAATAATCCAACATCCACACAACCACTGCTCCAGACTACCTCTCAGTCACCTCTCAGGACCCACCATCCCAGCTACCACTCCATTCTCGCACAAGACGCCGCCTCAATGCCAATTTCAGACGCATCCTAATCTATTACAAGTGCTAGCCATCCCCCTAGAAACAAGCCTCAAAATAAACTTTTGTTATGTCTTAGCTCTCAATGTTCCCCTGATTATGTTGCATTACTACTCATTCGTCTACCTTAGAATTTCTCAATTGATTTTGTTTTGAGGAATTATGTTCGTGTAGCGAAGAGAGACGAGAACCATTTATTTTTTCTCATTTGAGTGAGTACCTCACAGCACTGTTTCATCCCTTCTCTTCATACATTGCATTCTCTTTCATCCATCATCCACCTTCTCTTCATACATCCACCTTCTCTTCATACATCCACCTTCTCTTCATACATCTACCTTCTCTTCATACATCTTCCTTCTCTTCATACATCTACCTTCTCTTCATCCATCTACCTTCTCTTTCATCCATCATCCACCTTCCCTTCATACATCTACCTTCTCTTCATACATATACCTTCTCTTCATACATCGCCTTCTTCAAACTGGAACTTCGCTTGTTCAACCACCACCTCTTGTGCTCTGCACATCTCATCTTTTCAGACAGAAATAAACCTGAAACGTCCTATGAGACTCAATAAGATCACAAAGATACAGCCGTACTAGTACAAACACAACAGCAGCCCCAATAGGCACTTCCCCAGTACTTTCAAACACCAAGAAACGATCGTTCGACCTCCCTCCTTCATCTATCAGCATACACCTACCAATATACACTGGAACTCGCTTCCTTGGATATTCCCTTTCTCGGGTAATTCCACTTTGTGTCCCCAGTCCCTGACTACTTGTTGTCTGTTATTGAGTAGTAATCTAGGCAAGATGTGAAAAAACCTGTTAAGATGTGGCCACATATGTGTTGGGAGGGACGGACGTGTGAGTCGAAACTCAGATTGTAATCGAACAAAAACGTCAACATAACGTCAACTTTCGCGTTCCGTCTTGACTTCAAACCCAACTCTCTCTCACGACATATCTAGTTGCATTCCTCCATTTACTCCTCTTCAACAGTCCTCTCCCTTCGCCAACCCTCTCCAATCTCAATCTATCTCTTTCTTTTTTTTTTTTTTTTTACCCCGATTGCTCTCAACCTGCAAAATGTTCATCATCATGAAAACGCAACTTGCAAAAAAAAATTGGTGAAATTGAAAGTACGAACTGAAGATATTAAAAAAAACACGCCTCACCAAAACAACTTGTCGATAACTCTCCTTCCCTTCTATCGAAAGCAAGATGACGTCCACCGGAGCCGTTTATATCTGCATAAAACAGTTCAACGCAAGGCTCGGAGACGAACTCAGTTTGAAAGTGGGCGATAAACTTGAGGTCCTAGCCGATGATAGCGAATACAATGATGGATGGTACATGGGTAAAAACATGCAAAGCAACGAAGTAGGGCTTTATCCAAAGCTGTTCACACAAGTTTTACAAGAGCAGTCAACTGAGAGTTTATTACGCTCACGATCAAGAAAAGTAGGCAGTACCATCAAGTCAAAGACGTTGCCTCAACCTCCAGATGCCACAAACCGTCAAGTCATTAGTAATTCTCCAAGCACAACTACCCTTGGAAAGTACTCAAATGAGTATCCTGATAAAGTCAACAATACCATGAGTGAAATAGACAAGGCTTTACAGGAACTACAAGTCAGTTCGTATGATACCAGCTCGAATTACGACACAAGCAATATCGATGATGAAGTCCCATTGAATATGTCCAAAAACTCAAAATCTTCAGGAAATCTTTTTGGTTCCTTAGGTATAAGCTCACGTTCTACCTCGGTTTCTGCTTCTGTTTCAGGTGCCAATACATCTGGTAACAGTGGTCACATTACGACCCCTGTTATCACGTACTCACACGCACCCCCAATCACTTCCAATTCTTCGGAAACAGCTCGTCACCTGAGAAATACATCTACACAATCACTTACAGAAGATCTCAACCCACTAAAAGCTGCAGAATGGACTCCCCAACAAGTCCTGCTGTATTTTGCAATTGTCTTGGGTTTTGATTTGGAAATTGCTGGGAAGTTTGCAAGACATAAAATAACAGGTGCAATATTATTTCAACTTGACCTAGCACACTTAAAGGAATTGGAAATCGATTCGTTTGGTACAAGATTTGAAATACATAAGGAAATCGAAAAGTTAAGGCAAATCTCGTCTCGGAATGCTCGTCATAAATCAATGAGTAGGTCAAATAGCACAAAAAATATTAATGCCTCCTCCAGCACAATCAAACATGCTGGAAGCAACGATTTCAACAAAGCAATTCCCGAAGATGCATCTTCAACATCTTCATCAACATACAAAGAGTCGGCCCTAAGAGAATCTCATCAGGCTGTAACTTCTCCTGAAAGAATGGGGAGATCCACGAGTCAACTAATGCCATCGGCCTCGTTATTTAAAACACACCAACGTAAAAGGTCACAATCTTTGGATGAAAAACGTACGAGTGCCTTCTTCAGCCCTTCAGAAAACTCCTTTGCGCTGCCACGCAAAGCTCCAGAACCTCCAACTCACCCTAGCCCAATTAACAGGGGTTATAAATTTGGTGGAAGCTTAAGTCCTGACCCTAATATGTATATGACTCGTACAAATGCGTCTGTCAATGGACTTGGACTTGGTGCAATGAGTCGGCCTGCATCGCTGGTTTATGAATCGTCTGTAATGAGCCATAATAGAAACGTTTCGAACTCTCTGGGTCAAATGTCGAATGGGATCCCCTTGGCTGGTATTCTGAACCACCATCGCAGAAACTCTTCTGCTGTATCTGGGGGTCACAATAATAGACACTCAGGATTCTTCCTGTTCCTATCCGGAGGTGCAACAGATGAAAAGAAAAAACTCCAATCAAACAACTTGTTTAGAGATAATCTTGACTTGGATAATGCGCTTGATAATGTTTCAGACAGTCAAAGTGGTGATGAAGGTGTCAGAGGTCACCCAATTACAGACTCAGGTTTTGGCAAATTGATCTCGCCAGTTAAGGTCAAACGTGAAAACGTGTTGTTCTCTCCGAAGCAACGTCAATCAATGCTCCCTGATGGAAATGATTCTCTAGATGATAGTATTGGTGGTGGCATGTACACTGCTACCCTGCCAAAGAAACTGAAATCAGTGTCCTATCGCGGAGACAGAAAAGAAGAAAGAAAATCTGATTTGAAGGAGGAGAAAAGGTCTGCTTCGGACAACGTTTCTATGTCACCAGCAGCTCCAGTTTCTCGTTTGAAAACTTTAAGGACGACTTCAACTCAAAATTTCCGTAACCTAACACAGTCCAAGAAACTGAAAACGTCAGCCTTCCAAGAAGGTATTCGCGATTGCTCTGCTGAAGATGCTACAAAAGACGCTAATTATTCAGGTTGGATCTCGAAGCGGTCAGGAAACAGTTTGAGTTGGAGATCTCGTTATTTTGTTCTTCATGGAACAAGATTATCTTATTTCACATCGTTTAAAGACAAGAAAGAAAAGGGTCTTATTGATATTACCGCGCATAAGGTAATTGCTCTCAATCCGGATCATGAAAATGGAAATGACAAGTATATTGCCATGTATGCTCTGTCCACTGGATATGGACGGTTCTGCTTTAAGGTCGTACCTCCTGCACCAGGCTTTAAAAAGGGGCTCACGTTTACGCAGCCAAAAACTCACTACTTTGCTGTAGATACACATGAAGACATGCGTGGATGGTTGAAGGCATTAATGGTAGCTACAATTGACATTGACGACTCTGTTCCAGTTGTGAGTAGTTGTTCTACCCCTACAGTAAGTTTGGCTAAGGCGCAGGAATTATTGGCCAAGGCTAGAGAAGAGACAAGATTGAAGGATGAAGAGTTAAGAGCTAGAGGTTATTTGCGTGATGGTATTGCTGCAGGTAATGGTGCCTCCAGTTCATCCACTTTGAATGGAAATGGTCATGCTATTATATCTAATTTTGATACAACAAATATCAATGCAAATAGCACTTCAAATGGAAGTGCCAATCCAAACCCTAATTCTGTTACTGGCTTTGGCTTGGATAGCGATTACGGACAATACCTAAACGAACTCAACAGTGACATTCAAACCTCTTTGGATTCAAACAACTCTCCTAATATTGATTCCGTTGGGGAAACCACAGTTTCATCTATACCATTAAAACCTTCCCAGCCGAAATTATCCATTGACACAAACGGAAGTAGTTCAACCAAGAATATTGGTAAAGCTCCTTTGACTCCACAGCTCTCTCTGCCATCGAATGGGTTTGCTTCTCCATACTTGTTAGCGTCAGGACTCTTATCCCCCAAGCTGGGAGCCAGTTCGCCTGCCAGAACTCCTGGGTCTGCCCACACCCCAGATTATTTCCAAGAGAGTCATAATACAAGTTCCATGTTAGATGCAACTCCAAAGTCTAGTTTGAGTGGTCGTGGAGGCAGAAAAAAGACTAGCAGTGACAAGATGTTGGCTTATACAAACGATGGATCTGGAAATCATACGTTTGTAATTAAGTCCAAGAAGTAAAACGAAGATTGACGTCTGAGACATCAAGCCTTCGAAGCAGTTTCAATTTGAGTTTGCTTTTACACTAATTTAGATTATATAGCACTAATATTTTATTAGATGATTAAAAGCGATATACATTTGTTTATGTACTCTGTTTCTTCGATTGAAGTTTGCCATCAACTATTTCATCTTTCAAAGGGTATTGGGACCGTAAAACTGACTTTGAAACTGACTTTATTTTGCGACATAATTGTTTGATTTTGTTTACAAAAAGTGAGAAGAGACATGGAGCAACAAATCCAGAGTACAACACTCATACAAAAGCACTTACTGTTGTTTAAATAATACCAATAATTGGGAATAAAGGGCATAAACTATCACTTGTGCAAGAATTCAACATTGAGCTTTAACTAATCAAAACAATCCCTGTTACTGCAACGAATGACACGCTTCTGAACTACTTCACCAGTCCGATAACTCAAACAACATTTCGAAAAGCATACCTCGATTAACTCCAAGAATCAGACCGATTCATACTTAAAGTATCGGAATCTAAGGAAATGCAAACATTAGATAATTCAGGATCGTCTGGATCTGAATCTGCAGATGCAATATTCGTTCGACAGCACTTACGATCGATTATCATTCATTCATTAGACACATTTAATTACAACAACGCCGAGTTTGGATGTGAGAGGCTTATTGCTATGGACGGTGATAACTTTGATCTGGTTCACTTATACTGTCTTACCCTATTCTATCAAGGAAAATACAAGACCATATACAGCAAATTGGTAGATTTGTTGTTGAGCCAAGACCATTTAGGATGCTCATACTTATTTGCACAAGCTTGTCTAAAGTTAAAGAAATATAAAGAAGGGATATACCTGATAGTCAAGTTGAACTATTTGTATAATGAATCCTCTTTGGATCAGTCAGGTAAAATATCTGATATTGGAAAGGCGTTTGGTTCTTCGAACGCCCCTTTACATTTCACTACATCAGAACAGAAGTTCCAGTATGAGCACAAAAGATCGATTCTTCCAGACTCCTCCAGTGTGTACCATCTCTTAGGGGATTTATACAAAGGCTCTAATGATGTTCGAAACAGTGCCTTAAACTACTGTGAAGCACTAAAATTCAATCAGTTTGATTTTGAAGCATTACAAGAGTTGTGCAAGTTGGGAGTAGACGTAAGAGTGAAATCGATATACAGACAAAGCCACTTGGGATTGTTGAGTATAAATGAAGATATTTTGACTAATAGTGGCACCAAAGGAAATGGAAATGCTAATGGCAAAGCGAATACAAGTGTGAGCCAAACAGGCAATGGTTACTTGAACGACTACGATAAAATACCGAACCCATTTTCAAGTCATATAGATCTGATTTATCCAGATGATACATTTGCGAATGCAATACCTCAAAGAGTGAAACAATCAACTGCGCCTGATGTGCCATTAAGGCGATCTAACTTAAACACTTCCAATTTTGAATTTGCAAAACCAAACTTCCCAGTTGATGACAAGAAGGCCAAGAGAGAGAGCACATACTCTAGGATCACGTCTCGACTAATTTCACAACCACCACAACAGCAAGCTCAGCATGGAAAACATACAGACACTCCAGCAAAGAAAAATACACGTGGAACTCTTAAACGAACTAGTTCACATAGCGATTCCATTTCTGCTCCTACTTCTACTCACAGTAGTAACGTCTTGATGAAGAAAGATATTGCAAGAAGCCACGCACATTTGCTAAAAGTGTACACTGTGTTTGCCAAAAGCTGCAAGTGCATGGCCAAGTATGACTGTTATAAGGCAATTCGATTACTTGAGTCATTAAGCGAAAGCGAAAAAGAGTCTTCTGCTTGGGTTATGAGTAAGTTAGGAAGGTTGCACTACGAGATCGTTAACTACAAACAATCTGAATATTTCTTTGTGAAATTACGTAGATTGGATCGAACAAGGCTTGAAGATATGGAGTATTATTCTACATTATTATGGCATTTACATAAGAAAGTAGAATTAACGTATCTTTGCAATGAATTGCATGATTTGAATCCAAACTCTCCTATTACATGGTGTGCAATAGGAAACTTGTTTTCACTAACTAGGGAACCAGATGAAGCAATAAAGTGTTTTCAAAAGGCTACTAAACTTGATGAGACATTTACATACGCGTATACCTTGAAGGGACATGAATATTTTGGTAACGACAACTATGAGATGGCTTTGGAAAATTTCCGCATCTCGTTGTTGATAGATGCTAGACATTACAATGCATTATACGGGATTGGGATGGTTTGCATCAACTTGGGCGATTATCACAAGGCAGATTATCATTTCCGTAAGGCCGTTCTGATCAATCCTATAAACATTATATTGATCTGTTGTGTGGGAATGGTGCTTGAAAAGTTAGGAAAGAAAAACTTAGCATTGAGACAATATGAGTTGGCGAACAAGTTACAACCATTGAATCCATTACCTATTTTCAAACGAGCTCAACTACTTTTTGCAATGCAGCAGTTCCCACAGGCACTTAAAAACTTCGAGATCTTGAAGGAATTAGCACCAGATGAAGCATCGGTTCACTTCTTACTTGGACAGTTGTACAATATCCAAGATGATAAGTTTAGGGCCATAAAGGAATTTACAATAGCTTTGAATTTGGATCCGAAGGGAGATTACTTGATCAGGGAAGCAATGGAGTCCTTAAAACAGAAGTAATGGGGAAGTGTGGTGTGGAGGTGCGCTCAGAAGAGAATGCAAAGAGAGGATGCTCGTATGAATGTACACTAGGATAGTAACCGTGTGTCCGTACCAAGATACCATGACAGCATAGTATGTCAGGACCAACAAGACATTACAAGATGAGTGTACTGACATTGAAATATATAGTACTCCAAACCACGAACGGAATACCCAACACTCAATTACATGCAACAATATCTCCCAGCCCAAAATGGTTCTTCCTGTCATCAAAAAACTGAAGTTCATGATAAATAAACATCTCTCAACACCCAATTACATCAAATCTCAACCCCAAACAATATCAACTCTCAACACGAAATTGCAACTTCCCCAATCTCTGTAAGCCACCCACTCAATGTCAAGCTTCGATGGCTCTTCGCTTGCATCTGCCGCACCAATTTTGTGAAGTTTCCTATCGAGGGAACGGATTTCAACAGGGGTGTAGTAGGCTTCGATCATGGGAGTGGTGGTACACAAGGGTTTTATGGATTCTGGTTATCTTTTTCGACAACATTGCTGAATTCGGCCTCCTGTGTTCTAACTGTCCCGTGTACTATTTTGTATTCTCCCTATTGTCTCTTTTATCACGTACTAAATGTGAAGTTTATCTTTTCTCAATTTTTGCCAACTCTTTCTATTGTTGAAAGTTGAAAAAAGTAGAACTAGTGTTTGGCTTGGTTATAATATCACAACAAACTAATAATTATGAGGATACGTTTGCTCCTAGTGACGGTAATACAGTTTGTCCTGCTGGCGTGTGCGCTTGATCTAGAATTCAAGCCAAACTACTATCAGAAGGGGGACAAGGTTGACCTCTTAGTCAATAAGGTCGAATCGGATCATACTCAATTACCTTTCCCATACTACAATTTGCCCTTCGTATGCCCGCTGACTACTAATACAAAGCCATTGCCAATGTCCCTCGGGGCAATCTTGAAGGGTGATCGTTTATGGGAATCCAATTACCAATTGATCTTCGGTGAAGACGCGAAATGTATGCGTCTCTGTGATTTGATTGCAACCGAGTCAGGTCTCAAGAAAGCAAGTAATTTGATTAAGGATGGCTACGTGGTACATTGGTTGGTTGATGGTTTGCCCGGAGCGACTACGTTTGTCCTGCTGCACAACAATAAGTACTATGCTGCAGGCTTCCCGTTAGGCTTCGTCGAGAACGATATCAGTTACTTGTACAACCATGTGATGCTTGTTTTCAGGTATCATCACAACGAAATCACCGGTAAGAACACAATCGTTGGTTTCGAGGTATATCCGAAGAGTGTTAGCGATGAAACTTGTCCTGGTGCTCTGAAGAACTATAAGAACTTCCCAGTTACGGTCGACAAAAAGCTACTCGCTGCTGCGAAGGAGAAGGGACAGAAGTATAAATTAAGAATCCCTTGGACTTACTCGGTCTATTGGAGAAGAGACAACTCCATTGACTATGACCTGCGTTGGGATATGTATTACGATGATGAATCAAAAAACACAGACCATCATATTCATTGGTTATCCATAATCAATTCGCTTGTTCTTGTTTTCTTTCTTTCATTGATAGTTGCCATTGTTTTGGTAAGGGTACTCAAGAAAGATATTCAAACCCAACAACCTGCTTTACCTGTTTCGAAAGATGAGCAGTCCGCTGTGAACAACAACTGGAAGGCATTGACAGATGAGGTGAGTACTCCGCCCCACATGGGGCTTTTGCTTACACTTTTAGTTGCAAGCGGAATTCAATTACTTGTTGCTTGTATTGGGGTGATTTTAATCCATTTTGTCAATACCCAGTTTAGTATGAGTTCCCATGGTGGTTCGTCGTCATTGTTTAATATTCATCAGGGTTCGGTTTATTCAGTCTCCATATTTTTCTTCATCGTGTCCGGAACTGTTTCCTCGTACTTTGGAATAATATTGCATAAGATATTCCATAATGGAAGACTCAACACTGAGTATACCACCCGTGAAACGATATCGTTATCTATAATTTTCAGTGGGTCTGTTCCAAGTGTTATATTTGCAATTGTCCTTTTCCTTAATTTCTTTGTCTGGGCAAAGCAGTCATCTTATGCTCTCCCGTTGGGGACTATAATTGTTTTGGTTGGCCTTTTCCTTGCAGTTGAAATCCCATTGGGTATCGCAGGTGGATACTTCGGGAACTTACGCAAGTTTAATACCAGCTCAGTGCTAAACAGCAGCTCAAGCTCCAGTAAAGTGTCTTTTTCGTTAAAACAGAATACTGCTCACTACTTTAGGATTATCACATCGCGTTCGTGGATACAGAATCCAATCACGAGCACTGCAGTGTTTGGCTTGATACCTTTCTTTATTGTATACGTTGAACTAGCGTTTGTGTTCAACTCGATTTGGTTTGAGAAGACCACTTTCTACTATATGTACGGCTTCTTGTTGGCGACTGTCATTTTGCTGATTACGATAGTGATCGAGACCACCATTGTTGCTGTCTACATTTCACTTGCTGTATACAACAACCCTAACTGGCATTGGTTAAGTTTCAGGGTAGGTGCGAGTGTAGGTGTTTACATTTACATCTATTCAATCTTCTACTATGTGATTTACTTGGATGTCAAAGACTATTTCAGTGGATTATTATACTTTAGTTACATGGCAATCAGCTGTACCTTGATAGGGTTGACGTTTGGTTCAGTTGCCGTAACTACTGGCTTGATATTTATCAAGAACATTTACAGTGCAATCAAACTAGATTAGCTTAATAGAATACCTTCGTCGTATACCAACTCTTTGGAATCGATAGATTTCAAAAAAAGAAGTGTAAGGTCAATAGAATTACGGTAACCTCCAATGAGATTTCATCAATAACAATCTACAAGTCGTTTTATCTGCTTGGGCTCAGCTTCGCTGAACTTTAAATTTTGTTTTAATTATAAATCGTAACTGCTTAATCCAAAGAAGAAGCACCAGTAATAATATCAACCAACTCGTTGGTGATAACAGCCTGTCTGGATCTGTTGTACAAGATGGTGTAAGAGTTAATCATGTCACCGGCGTTCTTGGAAGCATTCTCCATAGCATTTCTTCTGGCAGAAATTTCAGAGGCATGGCCTTCAGCCATGGCAGTCAAGATGGTGTTGGCCAAGGAGAATTCGGAAACAGTTTCAGAGATATCTTCGGATTCCAATTCATACTTGGATAAACCAGGTGCCTTTTCAATGGCTTCAGCTGCGTAGACAGAGAACTTGGATGGTTCGAACGAAACACCAGTGAGGAACTTGTTGTACAAGACTTCGACATCTTCGTATTTGCCCAACTTAGAGATTTCGTCAGTAATCAATGCAACCTCATTGAAGTTGGGAGCATCCTTACCAACACCACTGAAGGACAACTTCAATTTTGCAGCATGAGTTCTCAACAATTGCATCTTGACCTTTTCACCAATGGTGACAATGTCGACATTACCGTTCAAGGCTTCGGCTCTCTTTCTGGCAGACTTGGAAACTTGAGAGTGGATGGAACCACATAAACCCTTGTCAGAGGAGATGACGATCAACAAAGTCTTTGCGGCTTCATCTTGAACTTCTGGTTCAGTGTGGTTGTAGAATTCGGTATCAGATTCCTTGAAGACTCTAGAAGCTTGCATAGCTCTTTGTGCTTTGTTCAAACGAGTAGAGGCGACAATCTTCATGGTCTTGGTGATCTTTTCAATGTTCTTGATCGACTTAAGACGCATTTCGATTTCACGCAAAGTGGCATAGTTTCTATAATTGTTAGTATGGGGATCGATACGGGATAGATATTATATGGTCAGTGAACCTCGAGTGAATCATATGGGTTTTCTTTATAGTTTCAATCTTCAATTGAAAAGAAAGTTGATATAGACATTCAGCAATAACTTTAGACAATACCATAGTATATCAAGTTGATCCCAAATATTTCATGAGAACCAATACAAGATGGCAGTTCAATGTGGAATGTTCAACTGAATTCAATCAATGGAATGGCTTTAGTATTCTCTTATATCAACACGTCGCTTGAATAGTTTTCTAGCATTTCAACGTTCAAATATTTCAATCACTTCAATGTCAAGGTAGTGCCAATAATTACTTGTCGAGACCCGATTCACTTCTATGTTTCAATTCCTCTAATTCACCAGGTACATACCTTGCGCCGGCAGAGCGGGCAACTTGAGTGGCACCTAAACGAAACATCTTGCTGTAGTATGATTGAGTGTTCAGTCAGATTCAAAGAATTTTTACTTGGTGATTTTTCTGACAGTTTTGGACCGATTTTTTTCACGAAGATTCGAAGTTTTGATTGGCTTAAAATTTCGTGCCAATGCACGACTCTTACTTGTTAACAGATCTGTATAGACAGCTGGTAGTTAAGATGGTTGATAGTAAAGAGGTGGGTATGGGTTAATAGCAGTGGGATCTGTAGAAGAAAGACTTCGTATCAGCCAACTAGCAATTCTGATCACTGGAAATTCGTAAAATTAGTACACTCTCTTCGATCGATCTACAATTGATTGAACTCTAATGTACATATAACTATCGTATATAAGTAAATACGCTAGTGGGTAGAATAAACGTCGTAATAATACGACGAAATGACTTTTGTTCTCTTGAGTGAGATGGAGATGATGTTGGAGGTGGATGTTAATGGTGAAAGTGATGAGGGTGATGAAAGGTACAGTTCATGTTACCATGCTTCTAGATAGTGCTTTGTAGAACAGCACTTGCGGGCCTTTTGGAGATTGCCGTTGCTACATCATGCTTGGTAATTATTGATGATGGTTGTGGATATCGGGAACTGTCGCCTATTACTTTGAAGGGTCGTTCTTTTGGTATCCCAAGTATCCCAGTAATGGGTACGTTTCAAGCATTTTCATGTACTTCAACACCAAAGGTTTGCAGTTCTTTTGAGCATCGTCCCTATGATATGTCTTGCATTTTGTTATAGCATCGTGAGTGATTCTTAACTCATGGTTTCTTATCCATTGTTCTCTCATCATCGAGGTTCTAGCAAGTTGAACTTCTGGAAACTTTTCATAGTCAACATCATCAAAGGAAACCAACTCTGGTCTCGTGTGGTTATCGTAGTTGTCCAAACCTGAATTGTTAGTATTTGGTTTCAAAATTCCAATGATCTGCAGATATCACCTCCTATTTCAATACGTACCCATGTTTATCTATGTCTTCTATCACTTGGTTGACTATGATTATTTTGAACAAATTTAACTGGATACTGGAACTTTTTTTATTGAGAAGGTCGTGCGAGCACAAAACTAGCTGGGCCTTCACTTTTCACGTAATTAGCGATGATGGAAGTAGTGATGGTAGTAGTTATGGGAGGTGGTGGTGATCACAGAGGTGGGAGCGGAAGTAGTTTCGAGACGTTGAAGCTAAAAAAAAGGAGGGATTATATTTCTTCAATGTGACTGTAATTTCCTATAATCGGTTAAAAGAAGGGCCGTCAACCACATGCGGTACCTTACCTGAAAATAGGCTGCAAATGAGTGAGTGACGGGAGCAGTTCTAGCCCTTATCTCTTTCGACGTTGTCTAGGAAGTATTATTTGTGGTTGTAAAATGAGGCTGGTATTCCATTAGACTGGGACTTTGGATTTTGTATAATTTGGTCCAAGTATCGAATGCTTAATTTGCAGCCATTATTTGAGTAGCATTTGCAGAAATATGCCAGATATAGTCAAAATTAGGTAACCAGATGCACAGTAGCATGACCTTGGAGTAGAAATCGTTGACAGTGGTATGAACGATTGGAAATGATGATTATCAAAAGAAGCATTTTTATAAAGAATTGTCTTTAAGATAGATGAAACTAGTTAGGAAATGTCAATATTTCACCTTAACGGTGTGTGGTAAGCCTGGAGTGATGTTTAGAAACAGAAAGAAGACATATAGAATTAGCCATGGAGGATTAGCCATGGAGGATTAGCCATGGAGGATTAGCCATGGAGGATTAGCCATGGAGAATTAGCCACGCAGAATTAGTCAACTTGAATATCTACAACTATCATGCTTTGGAACTGGAATAATGTTTCATTGGATTTCATTCGTATCAGGTGAAATACTTACTATCCCTGACTCTGGTTCATTGTATGGCCAGCCAATACTCCAGATTAAAACCCAGCGATATGTTTCAGCAATTGAAGCCGCAG
Source organism: Kodamaea suecica (assembly GCA_030558315.1). NCBI lineage: Eukaryota > Fungi > Ascomycota > Pichiomycetes > Serinales > Debaryomycetaceae > Kodamaea > Kodamaea suecica. The sequence continues at coordinate 89,719 of JAJMSH010000034.1, forward strand.
CTTCCAATACGAGTTCTCAAGCAATCCAATCCATATCCAAGTCAAAATCGCCTCCTAAATAGCTGCACCCTCTAACGCATACCATAACACTCTCTAATATCTCAACGTTTGGGCTCCCCAGAGATTTTTCATGGAACCCTCGAAGTACATGCGCAGACGATTTCATGTTTTTGAAGGACGTGGAGAAAATAACCAAACGGAAAACCCTTTCTTTCCACTATTGAATTAGAACTTAGAGATGGCTGGCGTAGAGGTCAATAACAGCACTCCAGAAAAGCTTCTGGTGAATACCACGAAGGTAGAGACACTGGAACCCGCTGAATCGGGCCTTATTCTTTCGTTCAATGCCAGTCTCATTGCGTACGCTCATACGTTCTTTGCTTACAGTGCCTTTTTATCAGCATTTTTCATAGGTTGCTGGTTACATTACCACAAGATCGTCCAGAATGCATCCTATGGCTACCCAGACGAGTGGTTTCCTAGTGTTTCGGCTACCATTGGTGATAGATACCCTGAAAGGTCTGTTTTCCAGTTGTTAATCGCAGTTACTTCAGGTCCGAGATTCTTTCTTATATTCTTCAATTTCCTTATACTATATAAGGCAAGCTCACCAATTCCTTACATTCTACTTGTTTCGGGAATAGTCAGAACTTTCACTTGCGGTGGTTGGGTTTACATTACCTCAACGGATGACCATGATTGGCATGATATTTTCATGCTTAGTTATATTGTATTAACAATCCCATGGACTATAGCCATTACCATCCTCTCCCCAAAGGGATCTGGTGTTAGATCAGGAAGATTCTATACCGGTTCTGCTTTCTTCGCATCAATTGTACCTATGATTTACTGGTTCATCCAACACAAGGTACATAAGAGACTGGGGGCATACTCTGTGTACGCTTACTTTGAATGGGCATTGATCTTGCTTGACGTTGGTTTTGATGCATGGTCAATTGTGGACTTTGCACAAATCGAAATTAGGTTTTACGGAACTGGTATCACTCTTGCAAAGACTCTGAAGGTTGAAAACTACTCTTCGGAAAAGGCTATCAAACTCCAAGTGGACTCAGAAGAAGCTGCAGTTGACCTCGACTTTTCCAATTTTGAATTCGTTGCTAACTTGTGTAACTCATTCATTTTCTGGTCCGTGATTACTTCGTTCTTCCTCTGTGTTTGGTATTTTCCCTTGTGGAGCATGGGAATCTCAGGTTATGAAGCTACAATTGTCTCATTATTCATTGGCCCAGCAATCTTAATCATTGGACCCTTAAGAAATGTCCTTGCTAGATTCCCTTTTTTTACAAGATTGCTTACTGTATTATTTGGTGTTGCATGCTACAAACTTCCTAAGCCAAAAGATAGACTCATGAGTATAAGCATAGGTGCTGCCTTTGGTGTCATCTCACTTATTGTTGAACAAAAGTCGTATTCGTTACTTCCTTCAAGATATAATTCGTTCGTTACAACATTCTCACTTGGTTTACTATCAACGATTGTTGCGAAATTTGTATGCTACTCAAATAACCCAATTTGGCCCGTCATGAATAAGAATAATGGTGGTTATAATGATATAGGTATCTTTGTTGGTGTATTGGGTGCGCTTTGCACTCCTGCAATTCGTTCAGTTGGCAAAAGTAATACCAAAGTAGCTCAAACGAAGACCTCGGGCTCTTTAATCTTGTCCGCATTTGGTTTTGGAGGACTCTTCTTCTCATTCCACTTGTACTTGTCTGACCTGGCCTCTTTGACTATTTGGACTTGGGAAGGTTTCCCCATTCGTGGGCCAACCCCTATTACTGGTGCCCCAGGTGTTCTAGCTGCAATCATTATTGGGCTACTCGCTACCTTGAAATTTAAGAAGGAGGTATTTACCTCCTTATGGTTTTCTGGTGTTGGAATTGTAAGTGGTTGTGTGTTACTCTACACCAAAAACTGGTCAGGATATGTGGGTGCAATTGGGTACACCTTTTACTTGGTATGTGTTGCTCCAGCTATTTTCAAGTCAACTATCGGTTATAATCCTGGATTGCTATTCCCTCTTGCGTTTTTTGTTGAGATCATCTTGTCGTTATCAAGCGTTTGGATAGTTGCATATGCATTTGTTCCTGCTGGCCACCTTTTACGCGAAAGGACAGACATTGTTTTAGCTTCGTCGCATTTATGCATATTAGCTGGTGTACTCAATGTGAGGTTAAGAAGCAAATCTCTGACTGATACGTTTACAGGAACCATTAACCACACACTGTCTGCCGGCTGCTCAAAGACTTTCAAGCAAGCTCTTATTACCGCAACTATTCTATTGGCTATATCAGCTTCCACCTTCATCAAAAGATACCCATCGGGCTCAAACAAGCCGTATAATGAAGAGTCAAGATCCTTTACTACAGGAATATGGTGCGTTCATTTCGGTTTGGATAACGATATGTGGCTGTCTGAGACCAGAATGATTGACTTGATTAGAGATGCTCAAGTTGATATAATCGGATTATTGGAAACCGATACCCAACGTCTCATTGGTGGTAATAGGGATTTCACACAGTCTATTGCTGAAGAATTGGGAATGTACGTAGATTACGGCCCTGGACCAAACAAACACACCTGGGGTGCTGCACTTTTGTCCAAGTTCCCTATTTTAGAGTCGAAACACTTTTTGTTACCCTCTCCTGTGGGCGAGTTAGCTCCAGCTATTTTGGCTACTTTGGACATATATGGAGAGCATGTGGATGTTGTTGTATTCCACTCAGGTCAAGAAGAAGATGTAGAAGATCGAAGACTACAGAGTTTGGGTATCCAAAAGATCATGGGAGATTCTCCTAACCCCCTTGTGTTGTTGAGTTATTTAGTTACTACTCCATTAGAGGGTAATTACAATACCTATGTTAGTGAAGATTCCAGAGTCTACGATATCGATAACACAGACTGGGACAGGTGGTGTGAATATATCTTATTCAGAGACTTAAAAAAGGTAGCATACGCTAGAATCTCAAGGTCAACTATCACAGATACTGAACTCCAAATTGCAAAGTTCAAGCTATTAACAAAGGAGCAGCGCGATGAAAACAATCTCAACTTCTTGTACGGTAATCACTTTGTATCGGAAGACGAGATTGTTGAAAATTTAAGAATGCCACTGCTTCTCAGAGGCGACGGTGTCAGAGGCCACAGATACCATGTCTTTGATGAACCAAGGTACTTTGCTCAATACTAAAATGATCAAATATTGAAATAGTTGCCAGTGGACATATGCTTGATTGTATCGTTTATAATAATATTAATGTTTTTAAGATAAATATGTAAAACTTTGTATTTAGCGGATCTATGTTACAATACATATCACCTATATTATCATTCTATGCTTCGTTTTCTGTTGCGTAACCCAACTATGTTTCTAGTCTAATTCACCAAGACAATGCCACTTCGTGATTTCATGATCGTTATATGCCATCTGATGAGTTATTCTTGCATAAAGCTGTAAATTTTCAAGACAAACCGGTGTTTGTTGTTTGCTGTTGGTGTCTTGTTTCATACAATTTAACTTTCTTTCTAATTCTTTTAAGCTGCCATTTGACAGGTATGAATGGCAAAACCCCTTCACGTTCCTCGTAAAGTCTGATCTCCAACCAGGCGATAACAAACAACCAATAGCCAATATAGCTGATAACACTTCCGTATGTAGCGGAGTTAGTCCAGCCGAAGATTGCATTGAAAACCATCCACCATCCATCTTTCAAACCGTCGCAGCAGTTAACGTGCCACACACTCTTAGAAATATCATACGAACCAGGTCCACTTCCAGTTTCGCCGACATCAAGACCTCCGCAACGTCTCACATACTGTTCTAACTCCAAGAACCAAATACCACGGGACATTAAGCCAGCACTTACAATGTAAAGGAAGCAAGTGGAGCAAATGAGAAAATATTGCAAAGAAAGCTTGTTCCCACCCTTGTAAAGAAGGTAGCCCATTGTCGAGCCGAACAAGACCCCAGCAATAACAGAAAATGTAATTGATGAAAGTGGCTGAGATACACCAGCACCTCCAATGAAGACAACCGCTTCTAAACCCTCTCTTAAGGTTGTAACAAGCGGTAAGATCATAAGGAAGTATTTCTTTCCGAACTTTTGTCTTCTGCTGATTTGATCAGCAAAGTCAGTTGGGGCAACCACAGTTGCAATTGTACCAAAGGTAGTTGAGCTTGACGCAAAGCCAGAGTCGTTACCTCCTGTCAATGGTTGAGATGAGTCAACGCTTTGTCTTTGGTTGTAAGGTTCTTCAATGAACTTGACGATTTCATTTTCGTCCTCGTTGTCCATGATACCAGCGGCAACGGCCACGGCCGAATCGTCTCTCAGGTTATCATAGGCATTACCCAACTTAATCCACCACTTTACCTTCATCACTTTGTTAATTCGTAACAAACCAATACCCATAATTGTAATTATACAACTTGACAAGAGAGAGAACATGCCTTCCCAAAGGCGTTCCGCGTATGCCCAGTAATCCTTCCCGATAAAGTAGAAGCATAACACGAACACTATGCCGATTATAAGGCAGATGAAAAGACCTAGTATAGCACCCAACCAAACCTGTAACTTGAGCTTTCGTTGCTTCTGAGCATGAGATTTAGACAATGCAATATTATGCGATGATGTTTCCTCAGCTGAGCCTTGGTTGATAAACGACAAGAGAACCGAGATGATGATCGCTGTCTCAAGCGTCTCACGCAAGATAATGAAGAAGATCTGGATTGAGAAGTAGTCTTCTATTTCAAACATCAGGTGAAGAAGAAGGTGTTGTAAGTGATTTCAAGAACATGGAGACTTCAAGAAAAAACGCATTGGTAAATGTACAAAATCAGAAATAGGAAAAGTTTAAGTTGATAAGAGCAAAGGCCAAGGGAGGCAACGAAACTGTACATACGTTGAAATTAACCTAATTGGTAGCTAGCAGAGATATTTCGGGTTGTTAGAGAAGGTTATTAGTGTTTTTACATAGTTTAGATATGGTTTAGATATGGTTTGAGTCCCCAGGTTAAAAACCTGCTCACGCAGGCTCAATGATCAAAGGTGGAGATGGTGGAGACGTAGGAGAAGATTACTAGGCTCATGATGGCAAGGTATGATTGACATCAATAGGACTGGTACTTTTTATGCCTTTTAGCTGGAAAGTGATAGCGTTTCTCTTGGAATTTTGACTCAGTGAATTGAATGGTGATGTCTTTCTGAACTCAAATGGCCCTGGTGATCTTATTTAAATTGTAGTAACCATCCCATTTGCATATCAGTTGTGTGCCATCAGTTGAGTGCCATCACGGCTGTGTTAGCCAGCACACTCAAGCAGTTGGCACTTTCAACGGAATACTTTCATGCAAACAAATCAATTATCCTATTTGATCGAACTGCATTGTACACAGCTTGAAGCAAAGTGGAGATTGTTTGAGAGCCATTGCTCTTGCCAGATCATTTGACAACGTTGAACATTGAATTCTTCCTATACGTCAGAGCACTCCAATTCCTTGTTGTCAAGTCGTTCATTACATGAACACCTTTCAGAAAACGAACCAGGCAAAGCAAAGGCTTATATTATAATGAGAGATTGCAGATGTAATTTATCTATGGACTATACTCATGTGAGATGGAAGATCATTCTAATTTGGAAAAGTAACAGTTACAATAATAACAGTAACTACGCAGCTGGGAAATCAACAATTGCAGTCATGCAAGTGATGAGAATATCCTTGTTGGTATAAGCACGAGCAAGAACGGAGTATCTTCCAGGAGGGACTTCAGCTGGGATTTCAACAGTTTTTCTGATGACTTGTTCACCCTTGAGAATAGGGCATTCCAAGTCAACCTTGGTGATTTCTTCACATAAGTCAAATGTTTGGTGAACCAACTTGATATAGCCGTACTTAACTTCGACTTCGACATAAGCACCCTCTTCAACGTCTTGCGACAAGTAGCCGGTAGCAGTGAAGGTAATGTTCTGGCCACGTTCTGGTGGGTTTGGATCAATAATAAGTTTCTGCAAGTTCAAGATTTGAGGTTGGTTGGCATCACATTGAGAAACAGGGGAGCCACCTGGAACGGGTTTGATATCATCACCAGGGAATGCAAAGGAGCCGATAGCAATGGACAAATCACGATTGATTTCTTTATCAGTAAGACCAAAGATATCCAAGACCTTTTCGTAATCGCCTGTTGGAACGAGGGAAGCACTGATGAAACCAGCAGTCAATGCTAAGATGACAAACTTTTTGAATGAAACCATTATACTCTATATTTTTATTAACGATTATTGCAGGAGGAAAACGAATATGAAAAACGACTTTATGAAACCAAGTAATTGATCGGGACCGTAGGGTAATTGATTTAAAGACCACTTCGTATAGAGAAGCAAATAGTGTCGATAAGTGTAAATTAATTGAGACAAATTACAACCGCATTGAGAGAATGCCCAGGGGGTGCGGGAGCTAATGTGTGGATGTGCATGACATATTTCTGATAGCGCACGAGGCAAGAGACCGGTAGCGCGCCGTTATCATGGCGAAATAGTTTGTGAAGTAATGATAGATGTGCACGCGAGAGGGAGCGGGATTACGAAGGTTGCTGTTGAGGGAATGTGATTGTGGGGATTCAATGCCGTGGTGTTGGGTAGTTGTTGCTAAGTTGGTTACGCTAGAGTGTTTGAGATGCATTGTAGTGTATATGCATTGGTGGAGCTGCACGGAAAAACAGTTGAGCTGTGGGAAGTGAGTTCAGGTGGAAGAGTGAGTGTTGGAAGAGTGAGTGTTGGAAGAGTGAGTGGTGGGAAGCTGAGATTAGTGAAGTGCCAAGAGAAGGCCAACACAGCCTGCAAAGTCGTACCCCCACTGTGAACACATAGCAGAGTTGCCTATGTGTGTCAATGCATAGTTCCTAAGGCTGGCACAACATATTATTACTTAAGCAGCGCAAGAAATAAAGTCCCACAATTTAGAGTCAGAATTTAGAGTACCAACAAGCACCGCAATTGTAGTACCATATGACGCTAGACCCTCTCTACCTCTTAGTGCTCACTCCTTTCTACCTCCCCGATACCTAATCTCATAAATTCATAAGTACTTTACTATTACTATTTAACAATATTTAATTGAATAATGAATGAGTCACTTGATAACGAATGCGTAGTAGAATTATCCTGCAATCACTAAATTTGCAGTCATTGTATCTGATCTTTCACGGATCAATTTTGTTTGAATTTTGAAGAGCTCATTATATATAGCAGGCCCTTGTGGTTGCTTCAATAACTCTGCAATCTTGTCATCGGATAGTTTCCACAACACCGAATCATTAACAGTCTTGAAACGAACTTCTCTAAAGTTGGTTCCAACTTCATGCAAATCTCCAAATGCACAGTTGGGTAAAATACTACTGCGAAGCGTCCTGTTATCACTCTCAAACACAAATTCGGAACTCACAAGACCTGATGCAATGATAAAGAATGCTGGGGTGTCTTTGCATGTGTTGTAGAATTCGTAATTTTCAGGAACCTTCTCTTTAATGAAGTACGAAGTCAAATTTGACCAAAACGCTTCATCCTTATCAGAGAGACCCTGGAATGTAATCATGAGTAAAGGTAATGGTTGTTTCTTGAACGTAGAGTCAGTTGTAGTATAATATTTGTTCTGGAACTTTTGCTCATCGTAAACAGTTCTTGTGGCTGCTTGGAAGACATGAGAAGTGCGCGGGGTGGCACCATAGTCGAAGTGGGTCATCTTGGCCAGTCCAGGCGTACCCGAATGTATCACTCCTAAACCAGTGTGGATCGCAGAAACTGCTGAAGTACTTGGGGTAGAGCTACCTGACTGTCCTCTAACTCCTGGTACATTGATCTTCTTTTTACTTACCAACTGATGTTCTTGGATAGTTTTATAGGTTTGCAAAAACGTATTTTCGCACCATTCTAAAGCGTAGTTCAATGTGCTGAAGAGCTGAATGCAGTAACCATCATCACATTTATCCCACAAACCAGCATCCCTTAATGCCTTGATAATCTCATCTTCTTCAAGTACGGACGAGAAGATCAATTGAGTGTTAAATTCGTTTGTTAAATTCAAAATTCTTCTGAATCCTTCAGCGGCGGAGAAATCTATAGAACTTACTCCATTCATATCAATAATCAAATACTTGATTGGGTTATTAAGGAATATATCATTTTCGAACTTGTTTCTTATTACCTTCTCGACTCCACCAATGGATCCGAAGAAAAGAGTTCCTTGCAATTTAAAGATGCAAATCTGATCTCCAACGTTACGGAGGAATTCCTGTTGTTTAGGGTGACGCAAAACAGTCAGTCTAGCAACTGACCCGGAATAGATACCTTTAACAACTGGTGCCCTAGCAGCAACAACTACAAAAGAAAGGCATGCGAGGAGGATACCAACTAAAATACCAACAACAAAATCAACGGCACCCATGGTCACCACAATTATTATTACCGTGTAGTATTCAATAGTTCGAAGTCTTCCGTAGGTATCAATCAAGGCCTCCTTAAGTAACTCATAACCCAACAAGTAAATTAAAGCTCCAACAACACATACTGGAATGTAACCAATCACTCCAGGACCTGCCATCATCACAGAAGCTGTTGCCACCGCTAACATGATACCGGCTAATCTATCATCTGCACCAGCGCGGACGAAGAGCACAGAGTTAGTATAAACCAAGTAGTTTTGAATGGAACCAAGACAACCGGAAATAACGTTCGAGTATCCATGTGCCACCAATTCACGATCAACGTCGAATTGATCCATTCCAACACTAACAGCCAAAGCAGGTACATTAATTGGAACATGCAAAATACCAAAGAATGTCAATGCCAACATCAGCGGAACCTGTGTTAAAATGGCAAACCAGTCAACCAACTGGAATTTGTACAACAGGTAAAAGCCATACCACGGTTCATGGTCTTCGACAGCTGGGAAAACCCAACCAGCGTCTCTAGCCAGTTCTAAATTCCAAGCGGGGACAATTGCAACCACAATATGGAAGAGCAAGAAGACAGTTATAAAGTAAAGCGGTACCAACAACGTATTATGATAACGGTGCTGTAATGCGATCAAGAAAGCAGCTAACATCAAAGGAACAGTCCATTCAAGAATGACGATATGATTATCAAATAAGAACTTGAAGGTTTCACGATTATATTCCAAACCACCTTCAAGACGTGACGATACTTCAATACCAGTAGCGATAAGAAAGTATCCCACACCACCAATACACCCTACAAGGATGTGTCTTGGGAAGAAACCAACCAATACGCCTAATTTGCATTTCCCTAAGGTGTAGAATACAAGACCAGTCACGATTGACAGTGCGGCATATGTTGTTATAGTTGTCGCGATAATAGCATCTTGACCAGCACCTGACATTTGGGCAGCAATGGAAAGAGCCATTGTATGGAAGAATGGCGTTACTTCGATCATTTCAGAACCAATTCCAGATTTGAAAGCAGAACCTCCAAGTGAGAATACCAATTGCGACACGATAGTGGACATATAGAACATCAGAAGACCTGCTGGAGCAAGACTTGAGAAAATCAGTTCACTCACAGGGAACATGATCATACCATAAGATAAACCATCCAAGATATTGAGGAGTGTTCCCAAGAATACAGCTGGAGTATATTGAATAGGTTTAAGGACGCATTGCTCAAAGAGGGAAAGCTGGGTCTTTTCCTTCGTCTTATAAGCACCCGATTCCAAATCTGCATGAGTATTATTATGAGGGACATCAAGAAACAGATTATCAGGTAACGTTGGATCATCTGAATACTTTTTATGATTCGTTGTACCAGACAACAATGGAGTTGTGTCAAAGGTATTATTCACAGGACTGGATGCGATGTCCAGGGTTGAAGCTTCATCAGAATACACCAGGACAGCAATTTCATCGCCTTCATCTTCGGTAACACCAATACTTGCCAAATTGGCCAGTTGCTCATGGATCTGAGTGCCCGTGTAGATAGCCGGTGAATTAGGGACTATGTTAGGACGATGGCCACCCATGCTGACGTAGCTTCTTCCAGTGTAGTCAAAGTTGTTTGGACTAGCCATGCTGTTCAGAAACGAAGTGAAAGCCTCTGATATGGAAATCTTTCTTCTTCTTGCTTGTGGGGATGGAACATGGTAAGGGAACTGTGGGTTGAACTCCGGGACAGGGTCCACCACATCGAGTGGTTTCTGATTATTACGAGGGCCTGATAGTGGTTTTGAACTCATTAGACCAACGAGCACACTTGATGTAATTGGCTATGTATTCCTAATGGATTCGACTAATGGACACTTCGAAAATGTTTTGATAATTTTCAACTTGAATTTTGGGAATTGAAAACCTTTTATGAAATCGGTAAAATTCTAAAATTCTTGAGCCACCAACCTTAAGAGAAGATTGAGAACTATGGTTTCGGAAGGTGAGAGAGGGCAGTTTACTATCTTTACAGAAAAGGCATTGAACAGAGTAATCCACCTGATTAAAGTTAGTTTCGTTTGTAACCCGAAGCTTTGTGTTAGGAAACTATTAGGCTCTCAACTGTGCGATAGTCTATTGGAAGCAATTTGTGGATAGTGAGAAGATATGAGAGGAAATCGTGGGGGATTTGAGAGAATGGGAGAGACGAGAATTTGGAGAAAATGATGCAATGGGAACAATAACATATTTGAATCGACACGAAATTCAACGAGAGCTATGTTCGAATTGACTTATTGTTGCGGAGGTTGATGCCTTGATAATTAGGGAAGCATTAGCTGAAAATTGCAACCGTAGCAACTGGTGAAAAATAGGAATGTGGGACACGATGGCCCCGTTAAGCAATTTCTCAAGGCGTCTTGGCCTCTGACAGGAATCTGTCAGAGATGAAGAGGTGCATAAGTAACGGAAGTGTGTGCTAGTATAATTTCCGGAGCTTGTCCAATATCATGTGCATGAACGTTCATTGTTGAGATGCCTGAAAAATTTCAAAATTTTCATGGCAGAAGCTGGTGTCTGATCAGGAAAGCAAGGTAGATTGTTCCTTATAGAATTATTTGGTAAAATATTAAAGAAATGGATGTTTTACTAGTGATACCGGTTGTCTTTTGGTGCACTGCTCAAACTAGCATACTCTTCGAAAGACATGGTCTTCAGTGAGCCAAAATCTTGTTCATAGCCAAATTTTCTAGTTCTTGCGATTCCTCATGCCCCTTCTCAACGGCATGTCTTTCTCAACTCGCATGTCCTTCTAAACTTACATGTACTTCTCATTCTGCACTCAAGACACTTGATTAACATACTCAATAAAAAATAAAGGAATAGACTCGAAGACACTAGCCGGCCCGCTGGCCCTCTAGTTGAAGAAGAGAATTTTCTTCATGCCTGGTCACATAATGGTGCAAACTAGCAGTACATTGTGGTCTTAAGGTAGTGGCCTTGACATGGAGAGCTTCGTGATGCGTTACTTATCTGAATCAATATGCGAATTATACAATTGAAGATCCTTAATACCTTGCTCTGTTCTTCGATATTATTTTCATTCATTTTGTACCTTCCTTTCAAATCTACTCGTTTTCTCATTTGGCAATCGCATCATCCCCACAACATGCTGAAAACAATATCCATCAACCTCGTCTTCCCAAACTCTAATTTTAAAAATTTTCACTTCATCAAATTCTTCACAGCCTCAACCGTGGAGCCTAATTTAACTGAGCTGCATCACCACTCCAACCATTTCTCTTCATGCTCGCAAATTCCTTCAAATTTTCCAGTTCAGAACGCGTATCATGAATAGCTGTGAGCATGTGTTATGTTAGAATGTACACTTCTCAATATTCATCCCTCCTTTCGTAGTTTGTTGCTGCATTATAGCTATATTGGCCATCGATTTTCTTGCATCGATTTTCTTGCATCGATTTTCTCGATTTTTTAGCTGATCTTACAACGCGGTAAAGGCAATTACTAGATTCGGCCGTGCCAGATGGGTACTTTGTGCTGTCAATACGTAGTGCATTTTGTAGCTTTGTAGTGCTACAGCACTAGCACCCCAGCTTGGTGATTCTACTAGTTGATTCAGCTTCAATACCTAGGTGAACTTATTACTTCAAAGTGGCCTGGCCTTGGCAACACCATCTGTTGATAACTATTTGTTTGTGAACATCAATATGGCTGTCAAATCGATTGAAGCGGAGCCTTACAAGAATTATAATGCTTAAGAACTCAAACCTCCTTACCTTAAATAGAAGCTAACCTTCGTTGAAGAATGAAAATACAACAACGGCAAACATTCGATGCAACCACAAGATAGCTTCGGTTCACCCTACAATATGAGGATTTGAAACCATAAACGATGATATAGTTTACTAATCCAGTTCAGTCTACCACAACCCTTAGACAATATCCAGTTTTCCTTAATCTCCTATTTTGCAATAACGATTTCTACCCGTACTCACAATTCTCTATTCGTAGCTTAACATCAACCACTATACAAGAATGCAAAACAAAATATTCTTACATAGAAGTCAAAATTTCAGGCTACCACAACAACTACAACCGAACATAGCTCAAGCATATCTTTCAAGAGTCACAACAACTATTTAACGAATGTGAGCCAGTTTAATGTCCACCACGTACCATCGCTTACATCACTACCAACACCAAACCAGCTCATCACTAATATCCGGGTAACTCATCCAAAACTTTTCCATTCACTGATTTTACACCGCGGCTAACCAATGACTCAGTGCCGTTTTGGGCAAATTTTTTCACTATTTTTTTCACTATCATATAAAGGTATTAGGTTAGCCCTCTTTTTTTCATCCCTCTTTTTCTCTTCTTCACCAATCTTTTTATTAAAATGATGCTCACGAAATTGTTGACTTCGGTACCTAGGTCGACCAACTCTAGAGTAACTTCTAGATTCGTCTTATCATCCAAACTTTCGTCGTTTGCTCCTTTGAAGAAGGATGAACCAGTGTACGCTGGTGGTGCTCTTTTGAAAAACTTCACTGATGAACATGCCCATAAACTTGTCGATGTCTCCAAGGTATTAGTCATTGGTTCTGGTGGGTTATCCATCGGTCAAGCTGGTGAGTTTGATTACTCGGGTTCGCAGGCGATCAAGGCTTTGAAGGAAGCTAACAAGACTTCGATTTTAATTAATCCAAATATTGCTACTAATCAAACCTCCCACTCCTTGGCTGACGAAATTTACTATTTACCAGTAACTGCCGAATACATCACCTATATCATTGAACGTGAACGTCCAGATGGTATCTTACTTACCTTTGGTGGTCAAACTGGTTTGAACGTAGGTGTCAAGTTAGACAAAATGGGTGTTTTCGAAAGATATGGTGTAAAGGTTCTTGGGACTCCAATTAAGACTTTGGAAACCTCTGAAGATCGTGATCTCTTTGGTAAAGCTTTGAAGGAAATTAACATCCCTATCGCTGAATCCATTGCTGTTGATACTGTTGATGATGCTCTTGCTGCTGCCGAATCTGTTGGCTATCCAATTATTGTTCGTTCTGCATACTCACTTGGTGGGTTGGGTTCTGGTTTCGCCAATGATGCTGAAGAATTAAAGAACTTGGCCTCTCAATCGTTATCTCTTGCTCCACAAATTCTTGTTGAGAAATCCTTGAAGGGTTGGAAAGAAGTTGAATACGAAGTTGTACGTGATCGTGTCGGAAACTGTATTACCGTCTGTAATATGGAAAACTTTGACCCATTGGGTGTACACACTGGTGACTCCATTGTCGTTGCTCCTTCTCAAACTTTATCTGATGATGAATACCACATGTTGCGTTCTGCTGCTATCAAAATTATTAGACACTTAGGTGTTGTTGGTGAATGTAACGTACAATACGCTTTACAACCTGATGGATTGGACTACAGAGTTATTGAAGTCAATGCTCGTTTGTCGCGTTCTTCAGCTTTAGCTTCTAAGGCTACTGGTTACCCATTGGCTTACACTGCTGCTAAGATCGCTTTAGGCCATACTTTACCTGAATTACCAAACCCTGTCACTAAAACCACCTCTGCTAACTTCGAACCATCATTGGATTACGTCGTCACAAAGATCCCAAGATGGGATTTGGCCAAGTTCCAACACGTCAAGCGTGACATTGGCTCTGCTATGAAATCTGTTGGTGAAGTCATGGCCATTGGTCGTAACTTTGAAGAATCTTTCCAAAAGGCAATCCGTCAAGTTGACCCATCGTACGTTGGTTTCCAAGGTGATTCAACTATCGAGAACTTGGATGATGTCTTGGCAAACCCAACTGATAGAAGATGGTTAGCTGTTGGTCAAGCTTTGCTCCATGAAAACTATACTGTTGAACGTGTCCATGAATTATCCAAGATTGATAAATGGTTCTTGTACAAGTTGATGAACATCGTCAACATGTACAGAGAATTAGAAGCTGCTGGTTCGCTTGCCAGCATCAACAGTGACTTGATGAGAAGAGCCAAGAAGTTAGGTTTCTCCGATAAGCAAATCGGTCAATGTGTGTCCAGTCACGAATTAGAAGTCAGAGCAGTTAGAAAACAATTTGGTATTTTGCCATTTGTTAAGAAGATTGATACTTTGGCTGCGGAATTCCCTGCCGATACTAACTACTTGTACACCACTTACAATGCCACTTCTTCTGATGTCACCTTCGACGAAAATGGAACCCTTGTTTTGGGTTCAGGTGTTTATCGTATTGGTTCTTCTGTTGAATTCGATTGGTGTGCCGTTTCTACTGCGCGTGCTTTGAGAGCTGCTGGCCGTAAGACCATCATGATCAATTACAATCCTGAAACTGTTTCTACTGATTTCGATGAAGTTGACAGATTATACTTCGAAGAATTGTCCTTAGAAAGAGTATTAGATATCTACGAATTAGAAACCGCTCAAGGTGTTGTTGTCAGTGTTGGTGGTCAATTGCCACAAAATATTGCTCTTGAATTGCAAAACCAAGGTTGCGCTGTTTTGGGAACTAATCCAGAAGATATTGACAAGGCCGAAGATCGTCACAAGTTCTCACTGATCTTGGACTCTATTGGAGTTGATCAACCTCAATGGAAAGAGTTGACTTCTATTGAAGAAGCTGAGAAGTTCGCTAACGAAGTTGGATACCCAGTTTTGGTTCGTCCATCTTATGTGTTGTCCGGTGCTGCCATGTCTGTTATCACTAACCAAAGTGAATTGGAATCCAAATTATCCAACGCCTCTAAAGTATCTCAAGACCACCCTGTTGTTATTTCTAAGTTTATTGAGGGTGCCCAAGAAATTGACATTGATGGTGTCTCCAGTGACGGACAAGTTTTGGTACATGCTGTCTCTGAACATGTTGAAAATGCTGGAGTACATTCAGGTGATGCTACCTTGGTTTTACCACCACAAAGTTTATCCCCTGTTATTATGGAAAGATTGAAGGTTATTGCCGACAAGGTTGCCCATGCATGGAAGATCACTGGTCCATTCAATATGCAAATTATTAAGAATGACCAGAACGGTACCTTGGACGATACATCATGTGAATTGAAGGTTATTGAATGCAACATTAGAGCATCTCGTTCGTTCCCATTCGTTTCCAAGGTTTTGGGAGTTAACTTTATTGAAGTTGCAGTCAAGGCCTTAATTAAGGAAAACATTCCAGCCCCAGTCAACTTGATGGACAAAGAATATAACTATGTTGCCACTAAGGTCCCACAATTCTCATTCACGAGATTGGCAGGTGCTGATCCGTTCTTGGGTGTTGAAATGTCCTCAACTGGTGAAATTGCATGCTTCGGTACCAACTTGGTGGAAGCTTACTGGACCTCGATTCAGTCTACAATGAACTTTATTGTTCCACAGGCTGGTCAAGGTTTATTGTTTGGTGGTGACTTGACCAACGAAAAGTTGGGTAATGTTGCAGGCACAACAAGTGGCTTGGGTTACAACTATTATGCTGCTTCTCAACCAGTTGCTGATTACTTGCTGAAATACGTTTCTGAACCTGTTGAAGTTATCAGCTTCCCAAAGACCGACAAGAGAAAGCTCCGTGAAATTTTCCAAGACAAGAAGGTTGGTGGTGTTTTCAACTTGGCTAAGGCCAGGGCTGAAGATTTGTTGGATGAAGACTATGTCATGAGAAGAAATGCCATTGACTTTGGTCTTCCATTGTTCAATGAACCAAACACCTCTCTTTTGTTTGCTCAATGTTTAAAGGATAACATTGCTAAGAAGATCCCATTCGACGTTACTCCAGAGACAGTTGTTGTTCCTGCTGAGGTCAGAAGATGGAGTGAATTCATTGGTGGAAAGCCAGTTTAAGTATACTCTTAACGAACAAAAAAAAATGAATACTAGTTATTCCGTGTACTAATAGGACCTCGTTTATAAATATAAACTGCGTATGATACTTGTAGATTTAACCTCCAAGAAAAGGATAATTCAAGAAGTTTCCACGAAGGTTCTGAGATTGCAATTCATGATAACGGACCTTTGAAGTTTTCATATTCTTCATTGACGTTAGGTTCCTCGTTTAGTCCATGAGTGTGGCCCGTGCTTCTGGTCTCATGTTGTTTCAAGCATGTTTTATTCACAATGCATTGCATTTCCACGATGAAACTGCTTGTAGGCTTCTTCAGGTTCCCTTTCATAAATCGTCCTTACTTCCCTCGAGAACGGGGAAATTATAGCCAATAACTTCTATAACTCCTTCGAGCGGCAAGACGATGCTTCACTACACTGTGATCAAAAAGTATAAGTGTTTGTGGCATTGGTATACCGAAGTTGGTTTGCGGTTGCGAAATTAGCCAATTTCATCCAGATGAAGAACAAGAAAATAGGTGAAAGACCAAATTACCAGTTCTGGTTAGTTGAATGTGCTCATGGGCGATAATCGAAGTCGGGTATTGGGGCACTAGGGTTGGTTTCCAGTGCAGAGAGACGATACTTACTTAGCAGTTAGACAGCTGCAAATGTTGCAGTGATTTCATAATAATGCGACAGCAGCCCTATTAACAATGGTAACTGGATGAAATTGACAGCTGAAGATCATACCACTGTGCGTTGGTGCTGTTTTTCTTGATTAGATAATAATTACTGCAAACCCATTAACATAATCATATTCTGAGAATCTCATAATCTTACGGCTATATACTAAGACAATAGACACAAATCGAAGCACACCCCATCGCATACTAAGTATAGCACCAGGCGACGAGGATAACACCAGGCAACGAGGATACCTCTAAAAGCACAGCACTTACAAGCATACTGTAAATTGCTGTCGGAACAATTCACTATCACGAGCATATTTTCACTATCACAGGCATATTTAATCAAGCCCAAGTTTATCTGAATTAAGCTAACACAACTTGAAGTAATTAGGCAATTAATCTACTCAATGACTTGCCCATATCAATTCCTCTTTCTGGCCAAAGCCAAATTTTTTCCTCTCCCCACGAAAATTCCTGTCCTCTCCCCACGCCAATTCTCTCTCCAACATCACCGTCTACGGTATATCTCAGAGTTGAGCAGCTTCACCACTCCTTCGGCTAGATTGGAAATGCATGCTCAAACTACAGCAATTTCAAAGGGAGCATTCCTTTACTTATTTCTCAGGTGCATTGGCTCTTTTATGGTATTTTCTTGGAAGCACTACTTCATCTCCGTTTCGGTTTTGGCTACCTCTGCGACGATACTGATTCGACTAGATTCAATTTGTACGTGAAACTGAGGTTGCTTCTGTTGTTTTGTGGCCTGAGTATTTTTACCACCGAAGATTTTGCAACCATTGTCAGTAGGCGAGGCTTAAACTAGATGATGCAATGGTTACTTAGCTGGAGCTTGCAATTTTGGCAGGGGCTTGAACAAGCTTGTGCCAGTCTGGGGGAACATACCAAGATTATTTTCAAGTTTATGATTGAACAATCGAGGCTTGGAATGGCTTGTTACTGGGCAGGTCCGTGAAAAGGAGATTGAAGAGCAGGCCGACGAGACATCATTGGCGAGAAGAGATTATTGGAGATAAGCGTGGCGAGAAGGGGGCTCCTGGCAAGAAGAGGTGATTGGCGAGGGAATGGCGAAGCGGGATAGCCGTAGAGGAGGGTTCACTATGAAATGGGCCATTGATAACCAGCACATACTGGCAATTGTAGTGTAAAGACCCAGAGACCATGTTCACACTCCTCCTCAGAAACAACTGCTCCAAAAATACTTGGTTCCTCGATGCACCCAGCAGTACGCTGTCCCCAATTTAGAATAATTTAACGGCATTTTGACTAAAGGAATGGTAAGCATGCGGGCCTGGTCGCATCATAAATCGGAAATAATGTCAATCATTCATCACACAAACTTCGGTCGAACACTCCAAGCGTGCCAAACAGCCAACACCATACACCTTGCCACATAATAACAAAGCTCAAAGGGGAAAAAGAAATGGCTACCAAACCTTATTCTCCAAGAAAATCAGTATCCTTCTGGATCCTCGATAATACTTGCGATGAGACAGTGGTTACAATACTTTCCCCCCCCTCAAACATGCATACTATTTAAGGATACTATCTTGCTGCAAATTTATCATCGAATACTTGAGCTTCTATTTTATAATTATAATTAGATATTAGTCTAACTCGAGCGTAACAATGGAGAATAGAGAACCTTCTCCAAAGAGAGACAATACGTCGTCTGAAAGTGTCGCTAACTCAGAGAAGCGCTCTACTGGTAACGTCGTTGGAGACGAATTCCACGAGTCAAAGAGTCTTAGCAAAACCAAGCTCACCACCAAATCGTTTGGTATTCGTAAGGTGGAAATTTTGAATGAACAGTACCAATCTTATTACTTGAAAGCTATTTTCTTCATTTCTATCTTCTGCGTGTCCTACTGTTACTCCCTCGATGGTACTGTGAGATACACCTTCCAAAGTTATGCTACAAGTTCGTATTCTCAACACTCCCTCTTGTCGACTGTCAACGTCATCAAGGCTGTTGTTGCTGCTGCTTCCCAACCAACCTACGCTAGATTGTCTGATAGATTTGGTCGTTTGGAATTGACTGTTATCTCAATCGTCTTCTATTCTATGGGAACAGTGATCCAATCTCAAGCCTACGATATTTACAGATTTGCTGGTGGCTCCGTCTTATACCAGATTGGTTACTCTGGTGTCATCATCATGTTGCAGATTGTGTTGGCTGATTTCTCCAACTTGAACTGGCGTTTGGTCTGTTCAATGATCCCTGCCTTACCTTTCATTATCAATACTTGGATTTCGGGAAATGTAGCATCAAATTTGCTTGCTGCCCACTCCTGGAACTACTGCATTGGTATCTGGGCCTTCATCTTCCCTCTTTCTTGTGTCCCTTTCCTTATTTGCTTGATACACATGCTTATATTGGCTAGAAGAACACCAGAATGGATCGAATTACACATTGCAGAACGTGAAAAGAATCCAAGATCAGTAGGCTACAAAGCCAAGATCAAATCCTTCGGTCGCCACTTGAAGGCATTGTTCTGGGAATTGGACGTCGTTGGTATCCTTTTCATTGTATGTGTCTTTGGTTTCATCTTGGTCCCATTGACTATTGCAGGCGGTACCACTGAAAAGTGGAGAAAGGCTTCAACCATTGTTCCATTGGTCATTGGGGTTGTTCTTGTTCCTTTCTTCATCCTTTGGGAAAGCAGATACGCTAGATTCCCTATCGTTCCATTGCCTCTTATCAAGGACCGTGGTGTTTGGTCCGCCCTTATCATTGGTCTCTTGATTGATTTCATTTGGTACATGCCTAATGATTTCATGTATACCGTATTGATAGTTGGTATGAATGCCAGTATTAAGGCCGCTACCAGAATCACATCCCTTTACTCGTTTGTCAGTGTCATTGTTGGTCCATTGTTGGGTCTTGTTGTTGTCAGATTCAGAAGAGTTAAGATCTTTATCATCTTCGGTACTATTTGTTGGACAATCTCCTTAGGTTTACTCATGCATTTCAGGGGTGACAATGATGGTGTTGAAGATCAAAAGTACTTGAATGGTGTTATTGGGTCCTTATGTCTTATGGGTTTCGGTGCTGGATTCTTCACTTACCCAACTCAAGTCTCCATCGCTTCTTGTACCAACCACGAGTACATGGCCGTTATTATCTCATTATACTTGGCCTCTTACAACGTTGGATTGGCCATTGGTGCTGCTGTCAGTGGTGCTATTTGGACCAACAAGATGTACTCTACTATTTTGAAAAACTTTATCAAAGCGGGCTTGGACACAACTGTTGCGGCCGATGCCTATAAAGCACCTTTCACATTTATCATAACCTACACTTGGGGATCTCCTGAAAGAATAGCTGTTGTCTTGGCGTATGCTGAAGTTCAAAAATACTTGTGCATTGCAGGTTTAGTCTTGTGCTTCCCATTGATCATATGTGGTCTTTTCTTGAGAGACCACAAGTTAGAATCGGTTCAATCCTTGGGCTTGGAAGCTGGTGAAACTAGTGACAAGGATGTCATTGTTAACGACTATGATGATGATTACATCCTTAACAAGTTGAGACTGTTGTTCTTTAAGAAAAAATAGATGCTAGACCATGGCTATATCTCAATGCAAACATGTTATGAACTGAGGTTCATTTCAGTTGCAAAAACACTTCTTCGACCCTCTTAATATTTAATCAAATTGTTTAATAAAGTGCATGTAGAGGTGGACAGTAGCATTTCTTGGATTTCAGTTGGTATTGAAGGTGAAGCAAAGTGCATGGATAGCTTCAGCCATTCGAACGTTCTTGTTGAGGCCAGGTGTATCGTTCACCCTAAAACTTGGAGTCATGGGAGAATTCGCAGCCAATCTTGATATACGGCCCCAGAAGTCAAGGTGTCATACGGAACCGCTCACACAATACCAACAGCAAGTTTGCAGCAGATCGTTTGGTATATATAAAATCACTGCTTTCATGCCAGATCTCCTTGTTAAATGTTATTCTCTAATGCAAGTTGTAATCTTCTTTACAATGTCCCCAACTCACAAAAATTGGCATCCTTAGAAACCTGTCAACTAGTTCATGCTTCATATTCTTAACAGTACCTATGTCTTATGTCATTATGACATTTGTTCAAGTTCATTTATTGTGGAGTGAAGCACATTGCTATTATTATATATTGTTTGGTATTATGGAGGTATCGGTGGCTGGAAATGTTGTTTGGATAAGGCTCTCTGCTAGGCACAAAGTCCTTTCACGCATCCGCATGCGACAACCTAGGCCATGGTAGTATTGCGGTCTTAGATACATAAAAAGGTTTATTATTGGTTGATTGTATGATTTTGGAGGACACTGGAATTTCCCATAGCTGCTAAAACAAAACTAGGGGAGCTGTACTCAGGTAAGAAGGAAAGTAATAAAGAAGCTCAAGGAGTACTTTTTGAGTGAGCTGGTACAAAACTCAAAAGAAACAATCGTGCTCAATGAACGTAGTATGAGATCTAGCAACAACTACCTACAACAAATCAACTTCTTGCTCTACTACTGTGTTCTTAATCTTCAACAAAAGTTGTGTCTTCAACTTGTCTAACTTTGAAAACTGATCGTAGTTGAACACTTTGTCAGAGAAATCTTGCAAATCGCCATTCTGGATCGATTCGAGGACATCTTGAATCAATTTGTATTCCCTAGTTTGTTCCCAGCTTGGGTCTTCGTTGAGGTAAGCAGTATTTTTCTTTTCAACCTCAACTACATCGTCCATACATAAGACACACAACAAGTTCTTGAAGTAGTAATCCTTCATACTCCATTTACTCAAGTTGTTATTGGCCAGATTCTTAATGATATTATCATATAGTTCAACGGCTTTCTTGAAGTTGCTTGATAAGGCAGATAAATCAGCACACTTCAAATATGACTTGTTAGCCAAGGCCTGTGCATGGTCTGTAGTGAAGTAATCTCCAGCTTGCTCATAAGTCTTGACTGCATTCTCAAGATCGTTGATGGATTCGTATAATTCGGCCAAATCATTAGTGAAGTTAGCAGCTCTTCTAAACTGACCATTGTGGGTCAAGAAGATGTTGATTGCCTTGGACAAGGCATCGATTGCTTCCAATGGCGAAACACCCTTGTAACATTTGTAGGCTTCAATCAAGTGATTAGCAACATCGTTATAGTTCTGCAACTCTTCTTGAATCTCTGCTGCTCTCACAAATTGATTTCCAGCAGATGTGAACTCCTTCTTTAAACGATACAGGTTTGCAGCTTGAATATATAAGTCAGTTGCCTCTTCATATCTACTTGATTGGGACGAACCAGTTAAGAACAGCAAGAACCCAGTTTGGGCCTTTGTCAATTTGTCTGCTTCTGCTATTAAGGTGCGAGGATCAGACATTGGAGTGTATGGGAAACAATTATGGATATATCAGTAAGACACTAGTCGTTGAAAGGGTTGACTATGTCATTGGGAAAGCCCTCAATTTCATTTAGAGCGTGGCGAGACATAAAAGGGTAAATGTCGCAGTTAGGCTAGGGATTGAACTTGGGTCGTTTTGCACGCGTTTATAACATATGGATTCAATGATGTGAAATTTCAATAACAATCACTGATTTGACAAATAAAACCCAACAGATGACTACAGCACTGCCATCTGACATCGAGAAGATCAGATATGACCGATTACGGCTTGTGTGTCGAAAGGCACTTGAGCAGGTCATTAAAAAGGCATTATCGATCGAGCTGCTACAAACCTGCTACCCCAATGTAGCGAAGACAGAACAGGGTGTGAACTCCCTTCAGAATGCTAGGGAACAGATTATAAGGTTTTGGCATTCTCATTCTATTCATGAGTTTGATATGATCTTCAAAGAAAGAAACGTGGAACAGAAACTTAATGAGTTGGACGAAATAATTCAAACTGCTCAATATCGAAGAGCCACCAAGACAGAACTGCCATTACAGATAGATAAGTTAGATTCCAGCGAAATCATCGAGTCCACACTATTATCCCATTCAACAGAGTCTATTGATAACTTGAACATGATATATAACGAGCTATGTCTCGAGAATTCAGCGTTATACGAAGATTTGAAGGAACTATCGAGCACTGGGAAAGATCTCAAATTGGACATTGAAGACCTGTTGAGTATATTAAATAAGGAGATTGAAACTTTGGACCATGAGAGCTCAAGATTACAGTTAAATGATTTAATCAACTCGTTCATGAATGAGTATTAGGGTTCGTAGCTACGATAGGTGTGTAAGATAGGCGTCGATGGTGGGTAATGACGAACGCATTGCAAGACAATTTGACTATAAAATATGATAGGATGCATGAAATACTGTAATATCATGATATTCATGCATAGTGTTACCAAAGGAAATACAAGTGTATATTTAATATATGTACAGGCTAAGAAACAACAATTATGCATGCTTCTTTTGTTTCTTCTCTTCATCTTGCTGCTGAAGAAGGGCAAACTTCTCCTTTGCAACTTCATTATACAGGGAAACTCTCTTTTGTAAGTCATTGATCTTATTAGCCTTCTTTTGTTGCTTTTCAGACAAGTTGATCAATTGCTTGTCACCCCAAACCTTGAAGTCTTGGAAGTATTGTCTACCCATATTGAATTCTCTTTCAACGACATCGTCAGTTAAACCGAGCTTAGAGATAGCGAAATAGTATGTCTCTGGTTTATCTTTCTTCAAGTATTTCAATATGCTTTGTCTTTGTTGAACTAATTGTCTAACAATCTGTGTGTGATCTTTATCCTTTGGATTTTGCTTGACGTGGTCCATTCCGAAATGAATTTTAACTGTCATAACGGCAGCCTGAACTTCAGGCGATGCAGTATCACCTTCATGTCTTTGGAACTCCTTTCTAGCCAAGCTTATAGCTGCAGTTCTTTTGTCAACTGCATTTGTATTTCTGACGTTAAGAATAGTCAACAATGCCCTTTTTTTCTTTTCTTCTATTTCAATAGTAGATTGACGTAATGTCGGTCCTGCCTTATCAAGGGCGACCTTTTCAGCACCGTATAATAATTTTTCAAACTCAATCCTATCGTATCCATAGGCCAAACGATTCTCCTGGTCTTGCAAAGTATCTCTAATATCCTTCATAAATCTATTTTGAGAATCTCCCAATACTGGGTCCACTTCAAATTGCAAGTTTCTAGATTGGTGCTTCTTGAAGTTATTGACATCTCTAATGATCTGTTTCTTCAATCTAACTTCCTTTCTTCTTAATGTTCTCTGCTTTGACTTATTTGCATCGTCAGCTATGAACTGTTTGGCAGCCCAAGTTGGCTGAATTTTTATAGGCAAGCTATTTCTCACCGGTGTACCGGTGGAAAATAGACGACAGGCAGTTTTGAACATCCTCTAATGCGTTTCAAGGTTTGGTGCAACTGAATAGGTGAACATTCATTTCTTCCATCAAATCGTAACTGAAAAAAAAATCAGGCCTGGTTTTTTTGACCGTCAGTACACGACCCAGATGATGCGCTACCAGCATCATAAGTAAAGACAAAGAGAAGCTCATTGCATGTCATTATATCAGTCTTTGAAAGCTATGTATGATGGAAGACAATAAACTCGCGAAGTTGAAGTCGTTGTCGAAGAAATGGTTTCCAGTTAGCCCTAAGAAATTCATAAGTAAGCTACACGTTAACTCTGTACACCAGGTAGTGTTTAATGATGGTATAAATACTGAATGCTTGGGGTTCTTAGTTGAATCGCTCTACTTCCAAAACTTGCTCTGGGCTTTCTTTGATGAGGACGCCAGTGCAAATCACATCGAATTACTATTGGTCTTGTTCAACCATACAATTGGCACAAGTAATGAATTGATTGGTATTCTTGATGATGAGACCAAGTTCAATGAATTGATAATCAGAAGCCTTGGTGCTTCCCTGGTGATTAATGAAACTAGTAATTTTAAGTCCGTTAGTATCATTTTGCAGTTCTTAACTAATGTATCATCGCATTACTATTCTTTGAATGACACGGCGACTGCAGTCTTGAGACCAATCTACGATATCACCATATGGAGCAATTTACCTGAATATGAAAGTTTAGTGGAAGCAGATGAAGACTTGAAGCAATTATTTGAGTCTTCAATGGCAAGATACAAAGATTTAAACGGTAAAGAAAAGGCTCATTTGAATCTCAAATTCAATTGGCTTTCCAAGTTGTTGGTCAACTGCTTTGCTTACGTTGCATCAGTCTCGACCTTGACACTGGATTCTAAACTAATGATAGAAAACCTCATGTACTTTCTAATATTGGGATGTTGTAATGTAAAATTGCAATACTTCATCACATTTATTAAACAATCAAATATTCCCTCGTTAATTAGAGTGATACCAAATTTGAAGGAAGACCTGGTTGTGATAGCCTTATCACATATACTTTCATATTTTATCTTCCCAGATAGCAAAGACCATACATTGAATCACTTACAGCGAATTATATTTGAATCCTTCCCTGATACGAATGGATTGACCGAATTCATTAATATTCCTTCAAAATTGAACTACTCCCAACAACAATTACATGATTTCTTAGTGCTGAGCTTCACGGAAGAGCAGATACATATTATATTAAGCAAATTTGCCAAATTTAACGTTTCCAACTTTATCAAGGCTAATATTGATTCAAAAGTTTTAATTGCAAGTACAATCACAGATTTCATATACAATCATCAATTCAAAAGAATTCCCACCCTCACAGAACGAGAAGTCCTTGATGATATGGACCTTGCCGAACTAAACATAAAAGCTGAATTCCCCTTACTTGATATCCATTCAACTAATGATTTAATTACTCGGGCAACCTCAAATATACACTCGAGACTTACATTTGATACAAATGAGCATATAACTAAGGTTCTTGGCAGAATCGTAGTGGATTCCAACCTAGGCATAAAGGGTAGCAGTAAGTACTTCTACAATGCTTCATCTATTAAAAAGCTAGAGTTCAACAAATACGAAGTCGTTTTAAATGGTGGACAAGCTACTAAATTCGAGTACATAGCGTTGATCGAATTAATCAAACCGAACAAGTATTCACCGTTTAAAAGGGTCCAAACTCACGGCTTGAATTTGCTACGCATAGGAACTGTTGATGAAATCCGTCCTCTAAGTGGTAAGAAAACGAGATTAACGATAGTCTGTGATGGCGCTAGCCATGTTCAATTATTCGAGAAAAGAGTTAACTACGCTATTTCTTTACCATCTACCTTACCTTTTAAAGCACTTCGAAATTTCAACAACCACTCTGTTGAATCATTTCAAAATATGCAAGAGTTTTTGGAGCCAGAAAAGAATTTGAATAAAATAGAGGATTATGACTCGAGTGATTACAAAAAGCAAAAGATATCTCATCATATTTCACAAGAGGAGAAAAAGGTCCATGAAGATTTTAAACAATTAGATGATCTTGAACTGGGTATTTTGGAGTCTATAATCTCTAAAAATATTACTGTTGTGAAATTCGAACCGAATTCTGGAATGGAGAGAATAATGAACGAATCAATATCACACTTCAAGAACGAAAGGACCCTTATAATAGCTTCGTCTACGAACTACGTGAAAGTGTACCCTTCAGATGTAGAAAAGTTTGTGAAATATGGAGATTTGAATTTTATCGCAACTTTGAAGAAGAAAGTCGAGACGTCCATACGGCTTGTGGCTGGGTTATTTGATTTCAATCAAGGTGAAACTAAGTTTAAGTTTGACATTAGGAATCTTGCTTATTACGAGAACGAAATCAAAGAAGTGTGGTCTAAATATATGAATGAACTCAAAAATGATAGCACCAATTTGGCTAGTTTCCCATTGAACCCTACAGCCAAATATTCCAAATTCGAAGACATAATAAAGTATTATACTCGCATATTGAAAGGAATTCAATTTTTGAAATTTGCTACCCCTATATGTGATCTGGTTTTGTTATCAAAGAACTTAGAACGAGTATGGGCGTATTTGTATAACAATATGAATGTTTTGATTACCTTTGAAGATTATTTTGACTTGAACAATAATTCTATTGCAGTGAGGAATAAATTCACAAACATATTCATAGTGAATGGGCCACATTACTCGATACCGATTTTAATGAAGAATAACACTATTGACGTCAAGAGGCTCGTTGTTCTTGGAGGGGAATTGGTATCGATATTTAAGAATAAACACAAAGTTTGGCGAAGAACTCAACATATTTATGATGGTAGACTGGAATTCACAACCAATAAGAACCTTATCATACAGAATACGGCACGCAACTTCAACCCAGGATTCAAATTCAATTCCCAGTTTATTAAAGTAAATGGATCACCCCCAGCTGAGGGTATGGAGTACTGTGTCCTCCTTTACCAATATATGAGGTTGTTGGGGTACCCAGCATTGTCGATATGTATAAATGTCTCCAATTTGATGCAAAAGGCATTACTTGAAGAAGTGTTGACCATGAAGTGCTCCAGTTTGCCAGTCGCAAGCGATTCCATTCACGATTTCAAATTTGGATGGCCTAGTATCATTATATCCAGTCATCCTGATCACTATTTCGACTCATTTGACTATTGCATTACATCCTTGCACTCAGCTGATACCTCCAAGAGATACGGCAGGCTCGGTAATTATTACGTTGGAACACTGTTTTTCACTTGTCTTCAAATATCAAGGAAAGACCAACTAGAGGTATGCACCGGAGAGAACTACTCTACGAACGAACGCAACCAGACCCATGTTTACACTATCGAAGGCAAAGATCATTTGCAGCTGTATGTATCGCAAATGACTATGACCAGAACCGGTAAGAAATAATAGAAAGCTATAGAATTGAATAAATCAAGCATAGAATAATTACAGTCTTCGCTCCCAGTATGTCATAGTTTTGCGCAAACTGGTGACGCAAAATTTTGCGACTTCGCATCTTCTTATTTTTTTTCTTTGATGAAAATTGTTAAACTAGTGGCCAACGGCAAACCTCCACTTCATCAAGAAAGAACATAATGCAAAGAGCCCTTTACATAGCAAGAACGTCGTCGATCGCACGCAGTGCATGCGTCGCATCCTCTAGAGTTATTAGACAGCAACCAGTCATCTCATCGTTACCAAGATTAGCAGTACGTTACAACTCGACCAAACCATCGGAAACCAAGTCAGAGGAACAAACTGCTGAACCTGTTGTTGAAGAAACTGCCGAACTCAGTCCTCTTGAAGAATTGCAAGCTCAGTTGCTTAAGAAAGACAAGGATTTGGCCGATATGAAGAACCATTACGCTAGAGCTATTGCCGACTTCCGTAACTTACAAGAAACCACGAAGAAGGAGATTCAAAAGGCTAAGGAATTCGCTTTACAAAAGTTTGCTAAGGATTTGTTGGAATCCTTAGACAACTTCTCGCTTGCTTTGGACTCCATCAAGGTGGAAACATTGAATGGAAATGCTGATGTCAAGAACTTCCATGACGGTGTTTCAATGACCAAGACTGTCTTTGAAAAGACTTTATCTAGACATGGTGTTGAAAAGATAGATCCTATTGGAGAGCAATTCGATCCAAACAAGCATGAGGCCACATTCGAGATCCCACAACCAGATAAGGTTCCTGGAACCGTTTTCCACGTACAACAACCAGGTTACACTTTGAACTCCAGAGTGTTGAGACCAGCAAAGGTTGGACTTGTCAAGGATGCCAACTAAGTGGAGATGTTGTTGAGTTGATGGTCGAGTAAAGTAAAAATGGGGTAAAGACGAAGAATTAATTTCCTTTTGTTCAAAATTCTCTTGTACATAGAATAAAGCTACCTATAAAGGATATGACCAATTAGTAGGATAGTAGACAGATGAAGGTTTCATGGAGCATGTTGCGTTGAGGAAGTCAGTACTCCGTGGTACACACTGATTGTGGAAACGGCTTTTGCAAGTGAATTAGAATATACCTTGTCCACTAGGTCGAATAATGAGGAATTTGGAAGGGTCTTCGATGCCTTGTCTTGGTGTTTCAGGAGAGAAAGATACACTTCGTGTAAGTTTCATGAGAGAAAGATAAAGTTCATTTAAGTTTCCATAAACGAAAGATATAAGGCATACAGACCTACAAATGAAAAGGTACAAGGACACAGTTAGCAGTACCTACTCAGGTCAGTTTCAAAAGGCCAATTCTCTCGAAACCCGGCTCAATTTCAAAGAAATTTAAGAAAAGACATACTCTTGACTTTTGAAGTGACTCGCGGCACCTAGAACGTCCTTATATTATTTCGTCTTCCTTCGGAGCTAGTTTGTGCTTGTCGTAGTGTTGACACTAACGTCAAATAGAAAATTTGCAGCTTTGCAGCAACCCGAAGACTGACCTTGGAGTACACAATACCCACACTGAACAAAGAACAGATATACAAATATCTGAGATCACTCCATGTTTCAGAGTTCATCATTTACTTCATTAAGGACATCAGCTAACCCAAAGTTGCTATGAGTCTTTATGGTTTACTTGGATATTAGTAGTGTGACGGTTTTATGTCGCCCATTCCCGTAATCAGCATACTTCAGAGACCACCTAAGTAACCTCCTTCTGAACCAAATCTGCTCTTAATGCCTTGGATTCACCATGTCCGAACAAGACATCTCTTCAGGTACTTCGATACCTTCTCAAGCATACGTTATCTCTACATATCACTGTAAATCACTACTAATCTACACACCACTACTGAAACACAACTCCACAAATCGCAGTGCCAATTTTTCACTCTTCCTGTAAGACTCACTGACCAGGACCACCACGTATTATACAAGACGCCGCACGCTTCTCAAGTGACTCATGTAATTCGCAGCTGTTTGAGTGCGGTCTCGAAACTCGGGGGCAGGATTCTTCAACCTTATCGAAATTGAACTGATTGGATCAGTATAAAATCAATCAAGTAACCTGAAAAAATCGAATCAAGTGATAAAAAAGTTAAGCATTATTCAATCGTACTAAACAAAACAACCACATTATTATGATTTCTGCCAGAGCATTGCGTCATTTCTCGACCAGCACCCCAGCCCTCAAGACCTTGAAGATCGGGTTGATCCCAGGTGATGGTATCGGCCGTGAAGTTATTCCTGCTGGACGTGCCATCTTGGAAAACTTACCAAAGAAATTCGACTTGCAATTCGATTTCGTCCACTTGGACGCTGGTTTCGAATTGTTCCAAAAGACCGGTACTGCATTGCCAGATAAGACCGTTGAAGTGTTGAAGAACGAATGTGATGGTGCTCTCTTTGGTGCTGTTTCGTCTCCAACAATTAAAGTCGCTGGATACTCATCTCCAATCGTTGCATTAAGAAAGAAGATGGGTCTCTATGCTAACGTTCGTCCAGTTAAGTATGTCGAAGGTACCGGGAGACCAGTGGATATGATGATCGTCCGTGAAAATACCGAAGATTTATACGTCAAGGAAGAAAAGACTTATAAAGCTGCAGATGGTACCATGGTTGCAGAAGCAATCAAGAGAATCTCAGAAACTGCTTCGACTAAAATCGCCAAGATGGCTTACGACATCGCTTTACAAAGACAAGAGGTAAGAGATGCTAGCAGTGGTAAATCTTTGCATGAGAAGCCTTCTGTTACAGTTACTCACAAATCTAATGTCTTATCTCTTTCAGATGGGTTGTTCCGTGAAACCTGTCGCAAGGTTTACGACGCCAACCCAGAGACATACGGTTCTATTGACTACAAGGAACAAATTGTGGACTCCATGGTGTATCGTATGTTCAGAGAACCTGAAATCTTTGATGTAGTGGTTGCTCCTAACTTATACGGTGATATCTTGAGTGATGGTGCCGCTGCCCTTGTTGGATCCCTCGGTGTTGTTCCATCTGCCAATGTAGGTGACTCCTTCGCTATTGGTGAACCTTGTCATGGATCTGCTCCAGACATTGAAGGTAAGGGAATTTCAAACCCTATTGCTACAATTAGATCTGCAGCTTTGATGTTGGAATTCATGGGATACCCAGAAGCTGCTGCAAGTATTTATGAAGCTGTTGATGCCAACTTGGGTGAAAACAAGATTAAGACTCCAGATTTGGGTGGTGAATCCAGTACTCAACAAGTTGTTGATGATATTGTCAGACGTTTCTGATTTAAAAGTTTATATTGTGGAACTTCCTAATTATATGATGTAGGGAAAATAAAATGGGTAATTGTACAATCAAGCCCTTAAACGTTTAAACCTATAATTTTCAATTGTAGTAGCTTGTTTGAGGTAGATAAGACGTGCTACGAACCTAAGCATACTTAGCTACTATCTAACTGTCTCTATTATTCTTCTAGATATGAAAATACTCTTAGTATGGTTTGTACTTCACGTCTTTCTTCTTCTTGTCCTTCTTGTCCTTCTTGTCCTTTTTATCCTTTTTGTCTTTCTTATCCTTCTTATCCTTTTTGTCTTTCTTCTCCTTCTTGTCCTTCTTGTCCTTCTTTTCAGACTTCTCAGACTTCTCAGACTTCTCAGATTTCTCGCCCTTTTCCACCTTCTCGGGCTTGTCCTGCTTTACTTTCTTTGCTTTCTTTTCCTTTTTAACAAAGGTTCCGGCTGGTAGCTGCCAGAGCTTTATGCTGCCGTCTTCCCCACAAGTCAATACTTGTTTATCAGATACGAAAACAAGGTCCCTGACGACTTCTCCGCCATGTGCACCTGGGAAATGTACTGCCCCTTCAAGGTCGAAAGTCTCAGAGATGGCATCGAATGGAACGACCAGGAGTATATTCTTAGAATGAGAACCATACGCTACCCAACCACCTGGGCTGATATCGATGACGTATTCACAATCCGGCCACAATTGTCTCACATCACCAAGATCGGTTGGATCTGGTTCGGAATTGACTTCGTAATTGGTATCGTTCAATTCAAAGAATGAAAGAGTCTCCATATGCGATAACACAGTGATTCTTTGTGGTTGAGTAAAGTGACACGAGTGAACTGAAGTGTAATTAATTACCTGATGCAATGCATCCTCTTCATCATCCTGGGTCAAATCATAGATATTTACATACCCGTCAGTCAGACCAGACATGAGGTAATTTGGGTTGGAGGGATGGAATTTGATATCAGTTATGTCGTCATGATGAGAGTCAATGAATGATTTGACAACTTGACCTCCAGACTTAGACAAGTCCCATAAGTGCAACTCGGCATCCACACCAACCAACTCGGTACCACCAGCCAATATGTTATTGGCGTAACCCAAGGAAAGGAAGGTCGTATGTTTGTCGTTTGTTAAGGTTTGCAAAGGTTGGCTGTTACTTGTCTTCAAGTCCCATATTTTAATACCATCTGTCGAGCAAGATGCTATGGAGTATTCATTAATTTTGACAATGGAGTTTATGCTTGATTCGTGAGCTTTATCAATGCTCCACACTGGAGTCTGAGATAATGAACTAAGCAGGTGTGCGCACAAGGAGCCACCACTATGCGAAGATACGAAGTGATTGTTGTGCTCAAAGTATTGTAACTTCAATACCCAGTTATCGGCTACAGTCAGCTTCCAGGTGTATTGTAGTTCAGCTTGCATTGTTCTATGATAGTGATGTATGGTTAACCTCATCGCCATTTATTTTCAGTTGAGTGCGAGACATTTGGGTCGCAGATTTTGCAGCTCGATAGAGATTTGCAGTCGTGGCAACGGCGAGTACTAGGAAATACGAGGTACGACTAAAGCAAGAGTGAGGTCGCTTTCAAGGTTGGTTTTATGGGTTTAGGATCCGTATTTGATAATCGGTAGTTTCCATTGAGTGCTGAAATGGGTCAATGGTCTTCCTGTTCATTCATAGTGGCCGTTGTTTACCGTATACTATCCAGCACCCAAAACAGAATGTAAGCACTTCTCTTTTAAAAATCCTACAACCTCGATTCAATTGCCTTCATTGTCCCCTTAAAGCACTTAAGCTGTCTCAGACTTCGCTGTACACATATAAATCGACACTTAAATCAACCTTCAGATTGAGACTTGCAGCAATTAGATAGAATGCAGCTGATATCATCTACTTCTGTTGGAGTTAACTTGTCAGAAGTATAAACTCCATAAAGCAGAGGTACTCTTGTTCAACGTCAGTTCTTCCCAAAGAACTATTGCAAACGGTAATTGCAGATCATCTAGTAGCAACGTTTTGGCATGCTCCACCATCTGCCATACTCCACACGTGACCCTATCTAAAGTATTATAAAAATTCGCAGGTGATTACGATGAGATGAGAGTAATTATAACAACAACAGTAAAGAAGTAGCACGTCAGAATGAGTAGTGTTATTAAGAAGACCACGCATTTCGTACCCAAGCTCAAAAAGCCAGGACTAAAGAAGAAAGGATTGAAGAAATTGGCAGCGAGTGCTTCCAATTCGAAGGCCCTGACTCCAGGATTAGCCTCTCCAGAATCCACCCAATACAACCTCCCACCAACTCAGGCTGAAGATATCAATGGAGATAACGAACTAGGCTCGCTACTAGCGAATGAGTTGAGCAACTACCAACCAACAACACCAGCAGCAACTCAAGAATCCCTCAAACGACCTGATTTTACGGACACTCCTATAGCTGCATTGGGAGATGAAGATGATGAAGTGGACCCAAAGGATACGACCACAGTTTATGATACTAAGGCTATTGAGGACAATGATATTTTCGTATTGCCTGTTGAACATCGCAGACGGTACTCTGTTGCACAGAGACGGTTATCTGGAATAACTCCGCCTGTAGTAAAGAATAGATCAGGATCTGTTTCTGCAGACTCAGATGGCCATACCCCTGCTAAGATTGGCATACCGATTGCAAAGTCGAAGAGAAGAAGATCACTGGCGGCGCGACAAAGAAGAGTCTCGTCTGTTGTACTGAAAGAGGCTGTTATTGAAGAAGTCATGGAAGTTATTCCAGTTTCTAAAACTGCATCAGACCCAAAGCCAGCCAGAATATCTCTTCCAACCAAGATTCATCTGAAGGACCCATCTCCAGAACTGACTCAAGAGTCTACTCCCACAAATTCTTTAATTGCGGCATTACGAGAAACCGATGCTGAATTTGTTGTAGGAATTGACCCACGTACTAACAAGTTATCCAAATTCCGCTTAAGATCTGAAGTTTCGACTCCTCAAGGAGAAACCGATGATTTGAGAGTTAAACTTGAAAATGAAATAGACGAACTTCCTTTGGCTCCAGATGATTTAATAACAAGCATTCAAAGTATACGGCAATTACCACGCTCTGTTGACGATAACGATGTGAAATTGTATTCGGAGGTATCACTTGACATTAACAACATGACCATGGCTGACTTATGTAAACCCACTTTACCATTTGGAAGAGTCAGTTCCAACTTTGAATCTGTAAAAGCTGCACAAAAGACTATCCATGAAAAAAGAAAGCAACGTCGTCAAGATAGGGTCACTGCAAGGGAACAACGTATCTCCCTTATGGAAGTTGCACGTATAAATGGTACTGCTGAAGTTGAGGATGAAGAAGCAGAAGAAGAAGAAAGAAAAAGGCGTAAGATGAATGAAATGGACGTCGAAGAAGAAACTGTTAGTTCAAGTTTGAAGTTGACGATTGCCTCAGATGGTAAAATCAGTTACGATACAGATTCTGCTGTTGTAAGTCGACATGCAAGGCTTGATAACAGCAGTTTATCTCGTGAAGTATCAAATCCCTTTGAAAACCCAGTCACTTCATTTACATACTCAAAGAGAAGTCACACAGATAGGTGGACAACAGAGGAAGTTGAGCAATTCTATGAGGCGCTAAGTATGCTAGGAACGGACTTTTCTCTCATTGCACAGATATTTCCTTACAGAACAAGGAAACAGATCAAGCTGAAGTTTAACTTGGAGGAGAAAAAGTACCCTGAAATCATTGCCATTGCACTCAAGCGAAAACTTCCAGCTAACTTCAAAGACTATTGTATGGCATCGAAGAAGGACATCAAGAGCATGGAATATTACAATGAACAGTTGAAGGAGGTAAGAGTTCAACACGAAGCACATATGACTTTGATTGAAAGTGAACGTGAGCGTGCGTACAAAGAAGATGCTGAGGCATCGAGAAGACGTGAGATTGAAATCAGAACCGGGGCAAAGCCTATGACTAGAACTGAGAAGATCAAGGAGTTGCGTAAGAATCAACAGGTGGTGGGTTCCATTGACGATATAAAGAAGAATAAATAGACATTGTTTAGAATTACAGAATAATGAAATTTTTGGAATAAAGTTGTGGCCCTGCCAACCTGTAGTATTTAATCGGATAATTGCATTCTAATCATTCTATCTCTCGTCAACTCTTTCAGCTCCATCTCTTCAACTCTTTGCCATCCTTCTCCCACTGCTTCGTCCTCTTGATCAATCGGAGCTACCTGCAGGAACTGCGACTCTTTAAAATGTGGAGCGAAATCAATAAAGTTGCAGCACCACGACCAGGACCAGTACTCGATGAATACTGCTATCTATCCAATCACTTTGGAACAGCTTGAGCTCTTCCCGTTGCCAAAAAACCTAGAACTGCTCCCAAAAGCAAACCTAATAGAATTTGCTAAAACCGCAGAGCTATTAAATGGCCATGTCCAAAGCTTATCAACCTACAAATCCTTCAACTCGAAGGTGCTTGATAAAATCGAAGCAATAATTCAACTATACCACCAGACCATACTGCTAATCGAAGAGTATGATTCATTGGCAAATCACATTAAATCACAATTGAAAGATCTACAGCAATTATACAAAGAGTTTACTAACCTTCAGGTTAAGCAGTACCAATTGCTTACCAACACGTATAATGTCGACACATTGATCAAATTCAAGCTCAAGAGCATGTCGGATTTGAACAACAACGAATCGTTAGAGATGATCAACCAATTCAACAGAGAAGCCAACGGGACCGGAAGTGAAAAGGAGTTTGAGCTTGATCTCAACAAATTCATCAATGAGTTTAAAGGCTCTCGAAAGTGCTATCATTTACGCAAGGAGAAGTTGAACAGATGGAATGATGACAGAGTAAGCGGGGCAATATAGGGGGGTAGATAGCTGGCTATATGAAGGAGTCATAATTAGTACCTAAATCCAGAGCAATTGAGTTAGAATGGTGAATTGTGATCTTGGAGCCATGGGTGAGAGGGTTATGGGGTGGGTGATGGTGTATATGGGGGAGTTGCAAAATTTGTAAACGGTTCTCGCATTGGGGTACTGATTATGAATTCGCTGTGCGCTGTCCATGACTTCCCCCTACGAGTTCTTCGTTCTTCCCACGACTTCCTCCCACGACTTCTCCTACGAATCGTACCGCAAATCCACGCCGGTCTCGCTGCCCGCGACTTCTCCCTGCGTCGCCTTGACTTCTCCCTGACCTCTCCCTACGAGTTATTCTCCCTACGAGTTATTCTCCCTACGAGTTATTCTCCCTACGAGAATTTCACTCACTTCTTTATCCCTTCATGCGCAAGTCCACACTACTCACTTAATCCTTACTCCCATCTCGCTCACCTTAAATCCCTCACTCTAAATATTCCTCCACCTCTACCTGTATGACCAAAACACAAAACAACACTCGACGGGCAACAGACACCCACACACAACTCTCTCTTTTTTCATCAGTACTTCGGAGATGGTTCGCATGAATGCAAAAAATTTCGAGACATGGCATCTCTGAACTAGCTTTGGTCCACCATCGCAACTAAAAATGATAACCAACTCGTGTACCAAAAGCTGGTATCTCCAATGCTAACTCCTGAAAACAGTTCCCCTCCCATTGCTCTAATCCCAGCACCGCTGAGGCTGAAATGGAATCCTCTTGATTGGTCCAGAATACTTAATTGCACCCAAAAAGAAAACCGAAGGGGGAAAAGGAACTTTATTTCACACTAAGCGGAAAGATAAAAGGTTCAAATAAAAAAAAATATCTAATTCACATTTTATCAAAATAAGTCTTGGTTATCATCACTTTCTTCTTCTTACAACCAAATAGATGATGAACGTAATGAAAGTCACCTTGAGTAAAAGGCTCTTCAGCACCAGTGCAAGAGCCTTTGCTCAAAGCACTCCTGTCGCTCCCAAGAAGGTTGGTACCATCCGTAAGATCTGGAGGTATTCCAAGACTATTTCGGCATTAAGTGCCATTGGTGCTGTCGGGTTTGTTGGTTATAAAATCTACACCGAAGCTCATCCTGCTGATCAGGTAAAGCAAGTTCCATTCTTTGAGAACGGTCAAAAGAAGAAGACCGTCGTTATTTTGGGTTCCGGATGGGGTTCCATCTCCCTTTTGAAGAACTTAGATACCACTTTGTATAACGTTGTTGTTGTATCTCCAAGAAACTACTTCTTGTTCACTCCATTGTTGCCATCATGTCCAACTGGTACCGTTGAATTGAGATCTATCATTGAACCAGTTAGATCTATCACAAGAAGAGGTCCTGCTGAAGTTATCTTTTTAGAAGCTGAGGCAACTAATATCGACCCTGTCAATAACGTTGTCACCATTAAGCAGTCAACAACTGTTAATTCTGGTCACTCTGGTAAGGATACTTCGGCTGCAAAGTCAAGTGTGTCTGGTTTGAAAGAAATCACAACTACATTAGGTTACGATTATCTTGTCTTTGGAGTTGGTGCTCAACCATCTACTTTTGGAATTCCTGGTGTTGCTGAAAACTCAACCTTCTTAAAGGAAATTAGTGATTCAGTTGCAATCAGAAAGAGATTGATGGAATGTATTGAAGCTGCTAACATTTTACCAAAGGGTGATTTGGAAAGAAAGAGATTATTGTCTATTGTCGTTTGTGGTGGTGGCCCAACTGGTGTTGAAGCTGCTGCTGAATTGCAAGATTACATAGACCAAGATTTAAAGAAATGGATGCCTGAACTTTCAGGTGAGGTTAAGGTCACTCTTGTTGAAGCTTTGCCAAATGTTTTGAATATGTTCAACAAGAACTTGATTGACTACACTAAGGAAGTTTTCGAACAAACCAATATCAATTTAATGACCAACACTATGGTTAAGAAGGTTACTGATAGAAATGTCCTGGCCCAACACAAGAAGAAAGACGGTACTACTGAAAATATTGATATCCCATATGGTATGTTGATCTGGGCTACCGGTAATGCCCCAAGAGACATTACCCGTAACTTGATCTCTCAACTCGATGAGCAAAAGAATGCCAGAAGAGGTTTATTGGTCGATGAAAGATTGTTATTAGATGGTTCTAATAACATCTACGCCTTGGGTGATTGTACTTTCACTAAGTATGCTCCTACTGCTCAAGTTGCCTTCCAAGAAGGTCAATTCTTGGCCAAACATTTCCACAAGTTGCAAGACATTGAACAAATCAAGCACACCATAAACAACCCAGGTCCAAAGGACAATGTTGAAAGATTATCTAAGAAGTTAGTGAAGTTGGAAACCACTTTGCCAGTCTTTGAATACTCTCACGGTGGATCCTTGGCTTACATTGGTTCTGAAAGAGCTGTTGCCGATTTAGTTTGGAACGGTTCTTCTAATGTCACCTCCGGTGGTACTATAACTTACTACTTCTGGAGATCTTCTTACATTTACATGTGTCTCTCTGTCAGAAACCAAGTCTTGGTTTGCTTGGATTGGTTCAAGATTTACTTGTTCGGAAGAGATATTTCTAAGGAATAATCGTACTCTTCTCCCTTCGCTAATTAATCCCTTTTAAGATAGAAACTAATAAATTATTAAAAAAAAGTTGTAAAGGATCTTTGTACCTTCTGAAACGGTTTTGCAGCAAGAACTGATTTGGGTGAATAGTTCAGAATTTTTCATTAACGCGATCAGCGACGCTTCAAACAATAGGACCCCAGTGAAAGCATATTTGTTTCCCCGATCTAAATGCCTATTGAATTATCCCATCGGCTTGGCCTAGTCCATACTTGGGACATGACACATGTTTAGTTCTTCCGGTTCATTTTTTTTCGCATATATAAAAAGCTTCGTATCTTCCCCTCTATTGGCTAACATACGGAGGAACAATCGCTCGCTAAAATCTACAGTTCATACCTTCTTGGCATCAACTGATGGAACCGTCATTTGAGGAAGTTCCGGCACTGTCGTTTCTTGAACTTTGTGCTTGTTTGTTAGGTTTGGTCCATGATATTGTAACTATTGCTTATCGGTGGGACCTTTTCAAGTTCCTGTATGAAAAATGGCTGCAAAAATCATCTACACCTTCAGTTGTTTCGATATTCTCTTGAGCGAACGTCTTAAAGTGTCACGTAGCCTCATACTAGTCCATGTAGACACACTCGGGATCATTCAAAGAGTCTTCAGTAGTCTGAGCTGTGTGGCTTCTACCTTCAGGTGAACGGTTCATGTGCAGAATGTAATTTGCAGCCATTTTTGAGTGCACCTGTCGAAAGCAAAGTGCTGTAATTGAGTAGAAGCCTTTTGATCGACATAATTGACAATGGGACAGTGTAATACTTGACTGATTATGAGATTTGAATAAATTTGTAAGCATTATTATTCTTTTTTTTGAAAATTGATGAAAATTTACAAACTTTAGTTACTATTTCTTCGCAAATCGCATTAATCTCTATAAATTAATAAATACTAAAACTCATACCTAACCAGAAAATCTTCCAGAGATTTTTGCCCACTTCTTAACTATCAAACCATCATCCTGTTGGTATTCTTCGGCAACCAAGTCATAATTGAAAATTCTTGGTAACAAGATAAATCTAACAAACCAGTACCCAACGCATACACTTAAAATAAGAAGCCCTAGGATAGGATACGCAATAATGTTTTCGAGACCCTTTGGGTTAGGGCTTGTGCGAGTGATTAAAGGCGAGAGACACAAGTATGCACTTACCAAAATGACTATTGCAGTACCAAACAAAGTAGCTCTTATAGGAGCCCTAAGATCAGGGTATCTTCTTCTAATTATGAAAATGCCAAAAGATGTTAATGCAACAAATATCTGGCCGATGTAACCTTCAACTTCGACGATATAACTATAAATATCACCGGTTGGAGCAAAGATGAAAATGATGGTTGTTATCAGAACACTTAACAATAAGGTCCGCAATGGGGCACCAAATGGCTTATTTGAGGACATGAATTCCGAGAATGGTAAGTAACCTTCTCGGAAAACTTCTTGACTCACGCGAGATATTGTGTAAATTACAACAAAGATATTCCCACCAGCACAGAGAGCAACGGCAAGAGTAAGAAATTGTCTTCCAAAAGCTTGACCGAGCACCTTCTCGAACAAAATGGATCCAGCCAAGGTCCTACTCGAAGCCAACTCATCCAGGGGGATCACAATCAAATATGCCAAATTGGTGAAAATGTATGTGATCAAAATGATAATTAATGATACAGGACCAGCAATCCTGAATGTTCTGATTGGATCCTTGATTTCGCTGGAGACTGTATGAACAGAATTCCAACCTGCAAACGCAAAACTGGACTTGATGACGGCACTTGAGAAGCTTGAGGAGGTTACCTTTCTCTTAATGTTAAAAAAATCTCCCCAATGCAACTGCAGTTCAATGTTCGTTATTGAGGTTGGAAAGAAAACAACATAACAACCTATCAATGACATAACGAGCATTAGAGCCAATTTCATTCCACCGATAAAGTTTTGAATTCTGACACCATGGTGTACGCTTGTTCCGTGGATCAAAGCAGCAAAATACAAAAATATCAAGCCTGTTGCTCTAATATTGAAGTCAGATGTCTCAAGGCCGAATGAGTGTAACAAATATTCCCCAAATACAAGACAGTTGGAAATGTTAAAGCCAAGTATTACTGATTGCACCAGGAATGAAACGGTAGCCATCAATTTTGGTTTTTCATATATGAATTCCAAGAATACCTTGGTTCCACCACTTCGAGGCACAAGTGATCCCAATTCCAAGAACACGTAAAGCCCGCAGAATGCAATACCAGCTGCAACAAACCATGCAAGAAAGAACAAAAATGGGGATCTTCCACAATCTTCGTAGACACTACCGGCAATACTGAATATACCACTTCCCAATATCCTTGAAATGAAAAGCACAATAGTAGAAAAGAGTCCTAGATGACGGCCTTGGGGAACGTCTTCCAAGTCTTGCAAATACGAAACCGAACCAGCAAGGAAAGATGATTCGTACGGGGAATTAGATTGTAACGAGGAGGCACTTGTACCATCTGAGCTCTCTGGATGAACACTAACATCAATAGATGTCAATTTCTTATAAGCACTATCGCTCATTATTTTATATTTATGATTGGAAGGATTATGTTTGCTTAATTTTTTTAATGATCTTTCTATTGGAAGGTGTAGCTTTATATCTATGCCACTCCCTTTCGTGGCGGTGTTTTGTGTTTGTAATGGACTCCTGATCCAGGAAACGGTGGTTCCATATTGTTGGATGTGGCTTGCCTTTGCCAAAAAGATAAGCAACTCACGTGACAAATGTGTAAGTATTATATAATGGTGAGTAAGCTGATTCAGGACTGTGCTGCGATGGGACGTAGAAACGATGGCTTACTATGCGCAGCTGGGAGGAGGCATCTTCAAGTGATTCAAAGACTAAACGCATGATCAAAGGCTACAGTACATATTACAAATGAAGTTGTAAGTTATTATCCAATTGGTGGCACTATAGAAACAAAAGTGCATATAGTGTAAGACGGTATTAAGGTACTGTAATGTTGCTGTATGAAATGAACATGGCTAAACGAATGGTTAAAGGCCTTTTAAGTTGTTACAACATTTGATTTGGCTTGCTTATTTTGCAGCTACTTATTTTGCAGCTACTTGTTGATTCTTTTTCTTGATAAAAGCTTCCTTAGCCATTTGGATCAAAGCATCTAATTCACCACTATTCTCACACATACTGTAGAATAAGGAATTCTTATCAGTTATCAAAACGTAAGGGTTTTCATATTCAACTACTCTACCAGCATCCATCACCAAGATCTTATCATAATCAATAATGGTTCTCAATCTGTGAGCAATGGTTAAGATAGTGGAGTTGGAAAATTCGTCTCTAATAGTTTGTTGGATGGCAGCATCAGACTTGTAATCAATAGAACTGGTAGCTTCATCAAGAAGAATAACCTTAGGGTTTTTCAACAATGAACGAGCAAGACATACTAATTGTCTTTCCCCTTGGGATAAGTTACCACCTCCTTCTGAAATAGTAACATCTAAATTGAAGAACTTGTTCTGGTTTTCACCAGTAGCAGCTTGATCAGGCGACTCATTTGGTCCAATCAAGTTTACTCTCTTCAATGCTTCGAAGATTTGATCATTAGAATATTGGGTGAACGGATCCAAATTGGTTCTGATAGTACCCGAAAATAATGTAGGGTCTTGAGGAATAATAGTAATGGCTTGACGCAAGTTTCTTAATCCAATTTTTGTAATGTCAACCCCATCAATGAGGATGGATCCAGTTTCTGGGTCCAAAAATCTAAAGAATGCTGTGATGATAGTGGATTTACCGGCACCAGTACGACCAACAATACCAACCTTGTGAGTTGCCTCAACATCAAATGTAACATTTTTGATAACTCTTGGTAATTCGGGAGCATATCTCAATGAGAGATCCTTAACAGAAATTACACCACGTTCAGGCCATGAAGCAGGTGGGTCTGACTCAGGAAGCTCATATGGAGGTTCTTGTTCAACTTCCAAATATTCTTGTAATCTTTCGACCGAATTCATATTCATTTCAACATTGGCATAAAGACGGACAATCCAAAGGGCACTTTCGGAAAAGGCAATGGCATAGGATAATGATAAACCAGCCAAACCTGCGTCAATCTTCCCTACAGAGAGAATAACAAAGATACCAGCAAATAACATGACCATGGAACCAACAGTATCAACACGGAAAGATAACCATCTGTTTGCAACCCACAAGTAAAAGAATGGTCTGTTATTATTATCAATAGCACCCAAGTTTTGCTTCATAAATCTACCTTCAACACCGTAGGCTCTAATTGTGGCGACACCAGTCAAGGATTCCGAGAAATGCTGATGGATTGGCGACTTTGAGATAGATTCAAATCTCTTCAATTCTCTTGAAAGTGAAATGTAGAAGGTACCCACTAAGTAGTACATAATTGAAATGATGAAGGCAAAGACCAAGAATCCTGGAGTGATAAATGTGATCAAAACCAAGGTCGAAACACATTGTACAACAAAAATAAATACACCCTCTGCTGGAGGGG
Organism: Kodamaea suecica; assembly: GCA_030558315.1. Lineage (NCBI taxonomy): Eukaryota > Fungi > Ascomycota > Pichiomycetes > Serinales > Debaryomycetaceae > Kodamaea > Kodamaea suecica. The sequence goes on from JAJMSH010000034.1 coordinate 132,878, forward strand.
TAATTTCTTGATCAATAGATTCAATATCTTTGGAGAATCTGTTCATAATACGGCCTAAAGGTGTCTTGTCGAAGAATCTTAATCTGGCTCTCAAAATATTACGCAAAACATCTTTGAAAATAGTGTTGGAGGCTTTAATCCCAGCAAAGAAGGTGACCAAAAGTCTAGAAGTTGCACACAATGCGTAGGCCAAACCTATTGCAGCATAAATCCAAATGTAATACAAAGTACCATGAGCTTCCTTGTAAGCATTGATACTGGCGAAAGACGAACCCAAAATACTGTACCCACCTAAGAAGGTACGAACGAGTGGGTTTTTGAATTCAGTAACATCGTAGAGTGTGTTGATGGACGCCAAATTAATGGAGTGAATCGATGAAACATTATTATCACTTGCCAAGGACCAAATTCTCAACCACCAAGATTGTAACATGTAAACTCCTTGTGATACGATAAAGGACGATAAGATAATGAACCAAGTTGGGAATCCACCTAAGTACTTTGCATAACCAAGGTAAACCTTGATGCCAACAACACCATTAGCCTTTTCCTCTTCTTCAACCAATTTACCACTGGTTTTTTTCTTATCATCATTGTTATCAGAATCACTAATGGCCTTCAATTTCTTCTCGATAACATCAGCTCTAGCTTTAGATTCGGAGTTCTTATCATCCAAAGATTGTAAATTAGTAGAAGATTGATTACGGGAGCTCATGACAGAACTTTTTATTAAATCATCGTCACCAAGATCTCCAGAGCTTAACATATCAGCAGGGCTTCCTTGGGCCTTAACACGGCCGTTTTCCATGACGACAATCCACTCTGCTTCTTGAACAGTCAAAGCAACATTGTGAGATACCAAAATACATGTTCTACCTTCCATTAAAGGTCCAGATATACAGTTTTCATATATCCACAATGCGGTGTGTGAATCCACTGCAGACAAGCAATCATCCAATAACAAATGTCTAGAGTTGGAATATAAGGCTCTTGCCAAAGAAACTCTTTGCTTTTGGCCACCAGATAACGTAATACCCTTTTCACCAACTTCAGTAGAGTCACCGGCACTCAAAATTTCAAAATCACGAGTTAATCCACAAGCTTGAACAACTTTATCATAACGTTCCTGATTGAAAGGAGCTGCAAAAATGATATTGTTTCTAATAGACTCATTCAATAACCAAGCAGTTTGTGAGCAGTATCCAACGGATTCAGTTAACCCCGTTTGAGGGTCAACTATTAATTCATCTCTTGGGATAGCACCTGGTAAGAACACACCACCACTAGTCAAGTCCATTTCACCCAAAAGTGCTAACAACAAGGACGTTTTACCAGAACCAGTAGACCCAATAATAACGTTTAACTTACCAGCTTTGAAAGAAACATTTAAATCTCTTAACTTGAAATTGTTTTCAAAATTCGAGTTCCAAGAGAATGAAGCATTTTCAAATCCAATGTATGGGGAATTTGGACCAGGTTGCAGGGCCAATTGATCATATTTGGCGGTCTCATCTTCATCCAAGAAATCAGCAACTCTATCTAAGGAGACCTTTGATTGGATTACATAGGAAGTCATGTCTGACAATTGATCCAAAGGAGCTCTCAACAAGGTGAACAAAGACAAAGCTGTGAAAGCAATTGGGGCAGTCAAGGGCTTTCCATCGATAATCGTGTAACAATAGAATGAGATTAAAGTGATCAAAGTTGGAGTAGTAAACCAAACAAGACCACCAAGGGACCAAACAAACATTCTGTATTTCAAGAAGCTCAATTCCTTTTCTCTAATTTGCATAACATTTTTGAAGAATTGATCTTCCCAAGCAAAGAACTTAATAATTCTAATACTGGAGAAAGTTTCAGTTAATTTTTGAATTCTCTTGTCCGTTACTTCTAACATATCCTTTTGCAATTTACCAACCCAATTTGCAAGGTAGTAGTTCAAAGGTAACATACCAATGATTGAGAAAGAACCAACCAATGCGGACCATCCCAATAATTTGTACAATAAGACCACACAGATACCAATCATCAAGATAGAACTTACAAAGAAATGTAAGTACCCACAAATCTCGGAAACTTTGAAAGCATCAATTGCCATTAAGTTGATTATTGCACCCAACTCGGCTGTCTTTTTCTTTCCTTCCTTACTTGGAGTTTCGGAGTCTTCGGTCGATTCAGAATCAGACTCAGTTGAGTCTGTGACAGTGATTTTTCTTCTTAAAGCCTTAGCGTAAACCTCAGCAATAATAATAGATCTCATTCTAACACAGACTCTTCTACCCATGAACAAAGAACATCCAGCACATAATGAACCTGCAACCTTGAATATAGGCATCATGACAACATAAGTCCAGGCCATTGATTTTGGGGAGGCCAGAGGGTCCTCTACATACTCCAAAATCTTCTTCAACAAGACAGAAGGTGCAAATACAATAATCGAATCCAAAATAGCCCAGAACCCCTGGATTGCGAATAATAACTTGAAATGAGTGAACAATTTGTAGGTGAATTTCAAGGTTGACTGAGAAGCTTCAAATGCTTTGACAACATATAAAGCATAGTCATCTTCTCTTAAGCCCCAAATATCATCCTTTGTTAAAGGAGATTTCCAGGCCTTCCAAACGATTTTGTTAATCCATGAGTAGGTGACAAATGAAATGATACTCGATATATTTTCGGGGGATGGTTCAGCACCATCACTGGTAACGTAGATTTGAGATGGTTTATCACCTGCCTTGGTGGTAAAGTTCAAGTAGAGCAAGACAAATGAAATAGCAAACTCCACGATGTAATATTGACGAACAGCGGGTTTATGGATATTACCAGCAAGTATGGCAGATCTAAAAGTCAACAAGGCTGGGAAAAAGTTGAAGAAGTAAATGGCAGTGGAATGTATCCACAAGTTTGGTAAACGAACGTTGACCTTTTTCAAGTTCGAGACTCGAATAGAGACAAGTATGAAGACATAGAACCAATAGGCTGTCTTAATGTAAGGAACAATTGGATTGTGGTGGAACTCCTTGATTAAATCCTTTACAAAGAATAACGAAAAGGAAAGGGCCAATTGAAAGATGACGAGGGCATATTCTAAAGTTACAGCGAATCTCTGAATTGGAGACTTAAAGATCATTTGGACTTTACCGTGAGGAGTACCATCTTCGTTTCTATCGGACAATCTTGACAAGTCGAAATGGCGATCTTTCAAGGAAGCATTATCGGTAGATTGAATAGTACCGTATACATCGGCATTAGCTAAGAGAGGACGGCATTCGTCAGCTTGTTCATTGGGTAACTTAATGGAGCCTCTGTTTTTTAAATAGGATTTCAAGCTCTTAACGAACAAGATCGAGAATGATATGGATCCGATGACTATCGGAGGGTATAAAGATATCTTGTACCTTGAGCAGCTTGGGATATCATCGTAATCCCAAAACGGACAGTTTTGAGACGACTCAGAAGTTAGCAGGATCAGCAGCATTCGATTTTTCAATTGCAATTGGGACGTAGGGTTTACAAATGGATCTATGCTGGAATATATATGATGATGATTTGCTAACTCTAATAGCTTGACTCCAATGAAGAGAACGTCACTAATCAAAAAAAAAAATTGTAACTCGAAAAAATCGAAATTGCTAAACCTCTTCAGCTGAAAAATTGATTATGCCATGGCGCGGACTAGGGGCACAATACGACATGTGGATACTGGATGTTACGATAATAGCAAAAGGTAGGAAGAAGGCAGTATGCTGGTTATGAGATATAGTAAGAGTCACTGCCAGGACATGCGATAGAGCTTATCCCTTTGCGGATTGGAGAGATGGGTGCCATGTTGTGTATGTCTAGGTTAGCCTGGTCCTATAAAGGTGAAAAAATAGGTCAACCGTGCATAGTGCGGCACTGAATGTGATTAATGCCTTAGGACGAAAAGTCAAAATTTCAGAATCCGAATTCTCGCTAGCTTTTGTGAGGGTATGCATGGGTGTGCTGATTGTTACCTCCATAAAGGAATGAATGCGGAGATTGTATGGAGATTGTTTGGTGGGTGGCAAGAGATGAAGGAGAGTGTGGGAGGGTCGGAGGGCCAGAGTGTCAGAAGAGTCAGAAAGAGTCAGAAAGGGTCAGAGGAGTCAGAGAGGGTCAGAGAGAAATGGGTGTTGCCGTGGTTGGTGCTGGTGTTCAGTTTGTGGAGCTTGATGCGGAATATGTAGAGATAATAAACGTAATGAAATGGATTCCGGATGCCGTGGGTGCACTAGACTGAGGCAGCGAGCGTATCCGGGCTGAATGGGATAAGAAATGGGTGGTTAACTGGATGATCTTGAGTGGTGAACTGGATGATCTTGGGTGGTGAGCTGGATGATCTTGAGTGGTGAACTGGATGATCTTGAGTGGTGAACTGGATGATCTTGGGTGGTGAACTGGATGATCTTGAGTGGTGAACTGGATGATCTTGGGTTTAAGAGGACTTGAGGCAAGACGGTGGATGCCACTGCACTGTACTTGTCTCCATTACTTCACCCACAGAGGTCAACATGCTACATTGTACTGGATAGGCACAACTCGCTGAACCGTGAAATTGCTAGTCGTGAATTGCTAATTGACACAGGCCTGTCAACAGCACCAGCAACAACTACTCAACACCTTGATGTACTACTCAACACCTTGATGTCCTTATATGCCTCCCGTATGCTCGTCTCCACGTAATACATCGTGCTGCATATAAGTTGAGACTCATCGCTGTTCACCGTATCGATTCACCGGTCCTATTGTACCGTGCTAGGCAGGCACCGATTCGTAGGACAGTGTTGCCCAAAGAACATAGGAACGGCTAAATAGCTCCTCATGCGTCTCAGATCAACTTCAATACAATATATTATTCACACTAATCTACATTAACATCCTTTTTGCACGTTTTATTTTACTTATTAATAGTTTAATCAGAAGTCTTTTGAGTACCTCTCAATAAACCAGTTCTTCTAGCAGCAATCAAACCAGCCTTTTGACCAGAGACGGCACCTCTAGAAATAGTAGAAGCCTTACCAATATGCTGATGGTTACCACCACCATGAGGGTGATCAACTGGGTTCATAGCCACACCTCTAG
>JAJMSH010000035.1:0-136738 GCA_030558315.1 Kodamaea suecica
ATTGCAATTGCCCAACCATAACCTCCATCGGGAGGAGTGATCTCATCTGAATCATTCTGCTTCTCCAAATCATTCTCGACAATTCGTTCAGTCTTCTCATTATTATCTTCGAAGCTTTGTGATAGTACTTCATCCCGTGAAGTATATTCAACAATAACTTCCTGTTCTGCGGTGAAATGGCTCATACCTGCAACGATCTTTGATAAACACTCGTTACTAGTTGGAGCGAAGCATGTATATATAAATATACTAAACAGGAGGAATAGTTTGTAAGCGCTAAGTTTTCAGTCAATGCTATCGGGATGAGTAATGTGTTTTCCGCAAATCGCTATTGTATGTGACTCAAAAACTGCTTGATTCATCAGTGCCTTCAGTGCTTATTTGAATTCAGTTAGTTCGCTAAATGGCTGCAAAGCTGACCAGTCCACTGAGAGCGTGTTGATTAACGCTGCACTTATACAAACCAAGACCATGTGTATTCTCGTACGACGACTTGCTATCTTCTTGATGTTACCTCACTGATTGCGTAATGTCACTAGAACAACGGCTCACCATCGCCTCTAGTGTGTGATGAAAATGTGGAGATGGAACTGTGGAGATGGAACGGCATAGGACAGCCCGCTAAAAAACTTGGTGTGCAGCGTGCATATTTGCAACCATTAAAAGGCTCATGCTGAATACGCTCGAGCGGAAGAGTGGATATGGGGAGGTAGAAGTGCACGAGGAGGGTGAGGGTGGAGGGTGTGGAAAGAGAGAATTGCATCAGCGGAATTAAACGTACATGCTATTGAATGAAACTTCAACACAAGGTTCCCCACAGATACAAGGAGTAACGATAAAAGAACCTGAAGTATTCTCATTCTACAGCTAAAATAAAGCGAAGGAATCATCATTAACTCCAATGGCAACCTATAACTCCCTTGAAGTTCGTGAGGTATCCAAATGTACTTCAATTATGAATTTTCAATCAACGAATGAACACTACTCCTAACTTCTACCTTCTCCGCCTCGCCATGAACAACAATGTCTCCATCAGTACTGCTTCTAGGTCCCCTTATACCACTTGTGAGCAAATAGAATAAGGTATAAGGTAACAATCAACATTGGCCCAAAGAAAACAAACTGGCCCAGTTCAGATATTCCAATTTAAGATCCGATCCCCTGCTGGTAGGCACCCATAATATTGGAATCATGAATGTTATAAACTCAACAGAAACAATACCTATTGGAGTGGAAAATTTTCCCAAGCTGATCGGTCCTGGTATGAATATATCTCTAGCATAAGTGATATTCAAATGTGTTGGCATGGTGAAGGAAATAAATCCAGCAATTGCTCCACTGAAAAAACGGCACTAATAGCTGTTGAACCTGCAAATATCAGGAACAGCAATAATATCCCAATAGTATAGTTGAGCCCAACTGAATTGACGGGTGTTCGAGTTCTGCTGTTAACCACTTTTCAATACTTTGAAACTGGTACAAGGTGACCCCGAGAATAAACAAAGGTTACTCTTGCAGCTCCCAAACATACTAGAACTTCCCATGAAATAAGTGGAGATGAATGTGAGGGCAGTGGTTGCATTAAACAATTTGATACTCAAGCATTGAGTCAAGTATGTGACAAACCGTTGTGCCAATCCAAGTGGGGCTGCTGCAACTTCCTTGACTTCAACCATCGTGTACGAGATTGCAATCATAAATAGGAAACCAATCAAGCCCCAAAATGGTACTTGTTAATGCAATAGCCGTAGGAACAGCAACAGATGCATTAGAACACTCGTCCGCAAAACGAAATGGTGCGTCATAACAACTCATACTCCAAATAACGCCTAAGAATGACATCAATGCTACACCTGTTGGATAATCAGTTAATAATCAGTTAGGGTGGTGAATCCCCAAGCTTGACTATTGCTGTTGAATTTTGAAATAGTAATATCGTACATGTTCAAATGATCATTACCAGCAAGGATAAATGCAAAGACAACAATCAAGAACATCACGTTCAGGAAAGCACTGAATAAGCTCACCTGGGCAGCCTATTTAGTTGGTAAAGCTGCAATAAATACCTGACTTGATTGGAGTGCAACACTAATTCCAAAAACTTTTTGAGTAATGGCAAAAGTTGAGCTGTTGTATGATACCAATGCCAATAACAGTGAGGCACAACTGTAATTCATAGCCAGGGGGCCTGTGATAATCTGCCCAACAGATTGTCCAACTCAAAAATGCCTTATATCTTGGAGGGGGTAACTGTGACACAGCATACGCTGCACCGCTGCTGACAGGAAATGCAGAAGCTACTTCGGCTAGCGACAATGCAACACTGGTCACAAATATAGTAGCAATCAACCTAGGAACAGGACTTGCTCCTATGATCAATTGATGGCTGAAGAAAGTTGTAGCAATGGATGGTAACATTCCAAGTACCGAGAAAGAGACTGAAAACACCGTCCAAACAGAGAACTCCCTTTTGAACTCTTGCTTATAAGTTAAAGCCATGACTTAGCTACATCTTGGCGGACTTCATGGTCAAGCTTGATCCTAATGCCTCAATTAGACAACACCAAAATAAGGTTCATTTCATCAACCAAGATCTCAGAGGTCGTTGAATGGATAGGTACAGAGCGTGTGGGCTTCATTGTTGAGAGCAGAGATGTGCTTGCTCAAATTGAACCTACCCCTGGCACAACAACAACTTATAAAGGAGTTTCTGATCTCAGCTTGAACGTGTTCCTTTTACTCTCCACTGGTGCCGTAGATCATAGGGCACTTTCAAGATCTTGAGAAGATTAGTCTGTAATATCTATCAATAAGAAGACAAGATCAGCATCAGCATCGGATAATCAATTGCTATTTTGAATCATTCTTCGCCTGTCATTATTTGACGTGAGAATATATTAGTGGCTGTAAAGGGTCGTAGTATAGTTCAACAGATATTATTCGAGTGAAAAAGTTCTTACGAATTTGTGTCGATGCAACTCCATGACAGATAGCTTCTTGAACGGATAAGAAGTTTCTTATCAAGATTTAGAGTTGAAAACGCCGTTTATCCTTTATTTTCAATTTTGATCAAGTTAATGATCTGATTTCATTAAAGACGTCTACATATATTCATGGCATAATAACAATACATCCATAGGCAATGCTAATTGGCATGTTGCTCTAGGGACATGTCCATTCCTAATTTTGCCAATTCTTTGATGGTATTCAATACTACAAAACTTTGCTCTCTCACCAAGACATCATTGTCCGTCTCTGAAAGGTAAAGCAAAGTATTGTAGACAATGGCCTTGTATGTGTTTGGGAATTCAAGAGTTGCGGTGTCCGAAGTACCCAAAATCAAGTCATGAATCAATACAATAGCTGATCTTCTCATCACCGCACTGTCTTTGTCAGTTTCAAGCTGCAATATACCGATTGCACAGTCTAGGACGTCTGTCAAATTGCTAACAAACCCAAGTGGGTTCGTTTTGCAGCAAGTTCCAAGTAAAGACATGCTCGACATTCTCAATCTAACATCAATGGCGACAATATCTTTAGATCTTCTGACAACACTGAGCATCGAATCCACGATCAATTTGGCTGTGTCGCCGGAGAAGAGCTTGCTTGAGTTTTGAATATACCTTAATAAAACTTCACCAATTCTCAACCTTTCATCTAAATCCCCGTCGCCATTCTTGTCCAAGTATATATCCAACAAAAGTTTGAGGATACCATATTCGTTCCATTCTATCAACAGCTCTATGCCTTTGATGACACTTAAATAAATAAAAGGTTCAGAGTCTTTCAATTGAATCAAATGCAAGTTGATTACAAAATCTAAGCTGATTACTTCACTCTTTTTCTCAATCAATGTCCTAAGCAAATGCAATCCATGAGCTCTGATTGGTACAAGTGGATCGTTCAAGCTAGTAATGGCTCGCTTAAGTGTCTTTACGTCCAAATCCTTTTGAGAAAGTGTTAAGTGTGTATCATCATTCAATAAATTTTCAATTCTATCATGTAAGGCTTGTGAAGAGTTAATTGATACTTCTGGGAGTTGTGAATTCGTTAATGACTTTAGTTTTGTCTGTATACTCCTAAGCAAATTAACACATGCTTCGTCCAATTCTAACGATGATTCCGATAATATTGCGGACAACAATTCCAAGACATTAGGGAATGACAGAAGGAAAAGGTCGTCCTCATCTTCATCTTCGTCATCTGAATCTGCATCTTCGTTTTTAGATAGTTTCGTTGATTTGTCAAACTCCAAAAACTTGTCTAATATCTCGAGTATTTCCATGGGTGTTCTGGCAAGAATGTCATTAAACTTGCCGCCAATCTTCTCCAAAATTTGGAGGTCCACTAAGGTGAAAAGGGGATCGGACTGTTCAATAGAATTCAGATCAGATTTTGTTTTATTCAACCACCTTTGAAGCAACTTGACAAATAATTTCTGAATTAAGTCATCCTCCAAATCATTCAAAAGCTCCAAGAAATAGTTCGAATTCTTATCAACACTGGCCAAGAGCTGGTGAATCTTATTATCCTTACTTTGCTCAGTAAATGTTTGCTCCTTGACTCTCTTGATGATTTGAATCAATTTGTTTGGACCGAATTGAAATTCCCAAATATCGTTTTCCCATAGTAAGTTCTTAGTGATGAGATCCAATAATTCTATAGCTTCGTCTTTCTCGCCAACTATCGTAAAGAAGCTCGTTATTATATTTGTGACCATCTGGAAAGGTTTCTGGTTGTCTTTTAAGAAAACATAGTATGCCCACAATGGCAAAAGTATAGGCTCAATTATAATTGTCATTAAGTCTGCGGAAAGCGCTTTTTGAGATAAAGAGATTAAAACATTGACATTATTATTGAGTTGGGCTTCTGTGACATAAACCATATCGTCATTTGCCTTGGAGGCTGAGGTAGGATTGAAATTGGACCATATTCTGCTAACAATAAAATCTTTAACAATCAATTGATTCTTTAGCCATAGAGTTTCAATTATGTGACCCACACAGCTTAGTATAACAGGCTTGTTTATATTTACAAGCAAATCATAGCATTGACTACCTATTGAATCGAAGTATTCGCGTGTAGGGATCTCTTTTGGTTTTAACAATACAACATTGGAGATGTGGTCGAATTTTTCAATATTGATCTCTTCATTCTCTCTCAAACCTAGAACATATTCCATTAAAGTCAAAAGTCCATCCTTCTTTGGGGCTCTCGTGGGGAGCATTTTTAGTTGATTCATTACAAACTGTTTGAATTGTATCGATGCTGGTGTAGCGGAAGGGGATGCAAGTAACAATGAAAAGGTTTGATATAACTCAAATGTGTCTGGGATTTTGACGATCACGTTGTTATATTCGCTTAGTACATCCTTATCTTGGAATTGTGGAATTGTTATCAATGCAATCGTTACAATCAAAAAGTCTGAGAAGCCTGTCCCCTTAATCAATAGATCCTTGACATCGGAGTCAAGAGTAAACACAATAAATAGCTTGTCGTAAACTAATTTGAGTAGTTTGTAATGGGACTTGAACGATTTATCTAGTATTCTGCCAACGACTATTTGGTTCTTAGTGGCAAAGTCTTTCAAGTTTCGCTTCTCTATTGGTATTCCTATTTGGAAGGCATTCAACGCAGGGTAGATCCCATGTATGATAATACAATTTACCAATTTACTAAAGGTCTTGATGTCATGCAAGGATATTTTGACAAGGTTTTTCTCATCTTGAGTGTTGCCAATTGAACGTGCCTCCGAGCACTTCTGAATGTCTTTCAAATCATTTAGGAACCTTTCGATCAACCTGAACCGGGAGTCAAACTCGTTGATGCTGGGGACATCTGGAAAAAACCTCAGGTATAGCACCTCTAATGTTAACTCATTCAATTTACCGACAAGCTTTGTTTCAAGCTCGTGGAACAAGATGTCGATTGGGCTAGTACCAACATCATGGAGCTTATTCAAGCCCTTTCTTGTAGGATACACCTCATCTGCCTCTCTCTTGATTACCACCTTTTTCTTACGAACTTCAAAGGGGTTCTTCTTTGGGGTCAGGCTCACACTGGAAACATCATCGTCAAGAACCTCGATCTTTGGAGGCATTCTACCTGGATTAATGTGTGCTTCAGGATTAATTCTATGAGAAATTTCCATCAGGTTTATGTCAGAAAACTGGTGCAGGAACATCTCGAATTCGATTTTGCTTTCGATTTTTCAAAATCTATGATTTTGCGATGACAAGGGACGATTGGTTCAGAGAGACGGATAGACAGATAAACGTATTAGAAACAAGGCAAAATGAGTGAAGAGATATATCCTTTGACCCAAGAAGAAATGGGGTACATTCTATATGATGCCAGAGAAGGGGACTTGGAAACATTGAAGAATGTATTTGAAGAAATCGGAGCCAAAACCTTAACATCCATTAAGGACGACATAACCATGAGCACCCCGGTTCATATGGCTGCTGCAAATGGTCATGTGGAAGTTGTTGAATACTTGTTGTCGATAATCTCGAAGGAAGACGCCATTAAGTTAATAGCTCAACCAAACGAATTGGGCAATACTGCCTTACACTGGGCAGCATACAACGGTCATCTCCCAATTGTCAAGTTGTTATGCGAAAAATATAGTGCTGATCCATTTGTGAAGAATACATCTGGTCATGACGCCATATACGAGGCCGGATACAACAACAAAGAAGATGTAGATACCTGGTTCTTGAAAAATTTCGCTGTGGAAGACGACTACAAATTCTCATCTGAAGAGACTGGAGAAGGAGATGATGTGCAAACTAAGATCACCTTCACTCCAGGAAACGAGAGCAAAGAAGCTGACGACAGAGCTAGAGAAGCACAAGAGACTTCAAATCAATCTGAAGAAACCGAAGAGACCAAGCAGCCTACCTCTGCAAACTCTACAGACACTGAATTGTCTGGAACAAGTGAGAAATCACAGCAAGACACCAGTACTCCAATTGAAGCCTTGATTGAAAAAACAGATTCGTTATCGGTCAATTAGAATTTCCTCGCAGCTCACTTGCAACACCATTACAGCACCCATGACTTAATAACAACCTCCCTCCTCTCGTGTATACTACAATAGCCTCCACCAACTAAAGCTTCTATATGTGTGTAGTGCCCAAACCAACACCTGCATATGCTCGAATTTTCACAGCGAAAATTTTTTTGGAATCAAAAATTTGAAGTTACATTAAGATATCTATTCAAGCCAAAGAAACTCTTATATAGTTATAGAACAAGAATGTCTGACCTAGGATTTGACCCTTCATTGAAGAAGAAAAAGAAGAAGTCCACCAAGACTGAAGAGGGAGCCGAAGTCGCCACCTCCGGTGCTGAAATCACTGACGTTGCAGATGACATGTTTTCTGGAATGAAAAAGAAGAAGAAGTCGAAGAAGACAGACGAAACTGCTGATAAATCAGAAGTTTTGGTATCCGACGACTTAGCAAATGCATTGGGAGACCTTTCAATTAAAAAGAAGAAGAAGAAGTCTGCTAAGAGCCTGGATGCCACTGATTTCGAACAGCAATTAGAAGAAGCTGGTGTTGAGGAACAACCCGCAACCACTGACGGTGCTTCTTCGGTGTTGTCATCGTCATCTTCAGTCCCAGGTACCCCAAGTCCCCAAACAAACGGTGGTTTGTCATACGAAGATTTATTGTCTCGTTTCTTCACAATCTTAAAACAAAATAACCCAGAATTGGCTGGTGACAGAAAGGGTCCTAAATTCCGTATCCCTCCACCAGTATGTCAAAGAGAAGGTTCCAAAAAGACCTTATTCGCCAACGTACAAGAAATTGCATCTGTTTTACAAAGAAACCCAGAGCATTTGATACAGTTCTTGTTTGCAGAATTGGGTACTTCAGGGTCCATCGATGGTGAAAAAAGATTAGTGTTGAAGGGTAAGTTCCAACCGAAGCAAATGGAATCTGTTTTAAGAAGGTATATCATCGAATACGTTTCTTGTAAAACATGCAAATCGATGAACACTGAATTGAAGAGAGAATCGGCCAATAGATTGCATTTCTTGAGCTGTAAGGCTTGTGGTTCCACCAGATCTGTTTCTTCGATTAAGACTGGTTTCCAAGCTCAAGTTGGAAAGAGAAAGAAGATGTAATTGTGTATTTACTTATTCTCTTTCGTCTGTATACTACCTGCTACACAATAAACAATCAAAAATTGCATTAACTGGTTCCTTTATTTTCTATTCCTGTACGACTGGGAGAGATACCTAGCAAAAGTAGTCGTAGCTTGCCAACTCGCCTCCTCACTGTCTTTTCTCACTTAGTTGGTTTCTCCAACTCTATATCTAACTTGTCTATCACTTTTCGTAATGGTGTGCACCACTTGCTGACACCATCATTAAACACCATGAAACTTAATACTTCACTCAGGATATCTTTCTTGAGAGTTCCGCCATTAGCAATCAAATCTTGCACCCTTTCAACAACACCGTCCAAAAAGGTAATATGGGAGTTGCTAAGCGAATCCACCGAAGATGTTATCTTATCTTTGTAGTGCTCAAACTCTTTTTGCGGCAACGTGGAAGGGTGTTTGAACATGGTTTCAAGCTTTGGAAGTATTTCTTCGCTTGAGATAACGTCTGTATTTACCAATACCCAAGGTTCGTGGGTAGTAATAGGGGTTGGTTGTAGTGGTTTCGAAACCTTTATATCTATGCTTGCAACTCTTGGACTGGGATTATTCTTGTTCAAATCCTCGAATATATGCTTTACTCGTTGAACTCGTTTTGATTTATTTGATGTCATCTTACTGCTCACCATCATCATTGGAGGACAGTCGTTCCATCCCTTTATAGGATCTCTTTTACCACTCATTTCGTGAAGAGAAGTGGTATCTAATGCTAAATGTTGGATGATTTTCAATGATCTGTCCTGAAATGCGGGATGCCTCGTAAACTTGATAGTAGTCTCAGTAAAACAACCACTCAAACACTGCCAACTGAATGATGGTATTTTCGATAGAATTGAAGGAGGGTTTATTAAACTTGAGTTTGTTGGTATTATCGTGAGAAAATGACACTTGTTCTTGACACGGACGTTAAGTCTGCTTTTGGCTGTATGTGACTCTCTGCCTCGATGGAATTCGGAACTTTGCACGGAGCATCGAAACAGATTCCTCTAGAAAACGAATTCCTTGTGAACACTTCATTGGGCTCCTTGGTTTTGAGGACCACCACGACAACCACAAATCATGTCTTAGGGTCCTTGTTGTCCCAAACTTATATAAACGTACTCAATGCTAAGTTCCCATAGTAAAGAGATTTCATTGTATATTAGGTGGATTTCCGCTGCTTACCTAAGCACCCAGTATCTATAGAAGAGAAAAAGAATGAAGATAGGATCAAGCAGCTCAGATTCAACATGTCTTTCAGCAGAGGGGTGTTAACAGAGGAGCAAAAGAGACGGATAGTACGTATATAGAGAAGCTCAGGTATATTTGAAGAAACAATACTAACTTAACAGAATGAGAATCGAAAAAGAGCTCAAGAAAGGTTGAATAAGAAAAATGGAGTGAGTCTACCTACGCCCTCGACTGTCACTGCTTCAGCGTTGTCATCAAAAGTAACAGTTGTTCAGGCCTCAACTTCAAATGTATCCAAGAACCAGAGAAATGCCACCAACAACCCCCAGGTCATCAACGGGTCCACAATAAAAATCACGGCATCGTACGAACACGACAAGAAACGACCCAGAATCGAGTTAACAGAGCAACAGAAGGCTCAAATAGAGCAGAACAGAAGGAAGGCGATAGATATTCAAGCTAAGTTGAAGAAAAAAGAGTCTGGTCAGGTATCCATACCCGTGACGGCTGCTACTGACACGGCTAGCTATGCTGATTCACTAACGCGTCATATGGACTCAACAGGAAAACCAGATATAGTTGGAATTGGGAATAGCGTCAGGTTGAACAATAACAGGGTTCCTGATGCTGAGCCCAAGTTTAGCTTTCCCCCAATCCAAAGGAAAGATTATATTGAATTTGATTTTGCAACCATGGCGGATTCAAGAGGTGGATTCATCAATAGTGACCAAGTGGATGGGGCTGGTGAAATCCCCAAAGGCCCTGAATTCGTCAAGGATGAAGCACCGCCAATCGATATTGATAATGCTCCAAAATGTGTTGAATGTGGATCAATTGAGTTAGACCAAAACTTATTCAAGAACTTCAAGCAAGTACGGGCTTGTAGGAAATGTGTTCGAGAGAAACCCGAGAAGTACTCGCTATTGACTAAGACCGAGTGCAAAGAAGATTATTTATTGACGGATCCTGAACTAAAAGATGAAGACTTACTACCTCGAATTGAAAAGCCAAACCCTCATGGCTACTCAAGAATGTTGTTATTTCTACGTTGCCAAGTTGAAGCCTATGCTTGGAAGAAATGGGGTTCTTCAGATGGTTTGGATGAGGAGTGGGAGAGACGTGAAGCCATGAAGATTAAACGGAGAGATAAAAAGTATAATGATCAATTGATCGAAATGAGGAGGAAAACTAGAGCTGAAGAGTATACTAGGAAATTGAGAAATGGGGTCGGTCTTGGTGAACGACATGTACATGACTGGTCTGCACCTGTCAGTGTTCCTGGAGAAGATCATATGATTAAGAAAAGATGTATTGACTGTGGGGTGGAGACAGAAGAGTATATTATTATGAGTACCTAAAGGCAAGAACCAATCAAAATGTGTTGACTGTTCCAGACAGAGTTTTTTATATTCTCAAAGCATCATGAGCAAGAATGTCACTTGCCCACCGACTGGATACGGTGTCTCTGATAAAGTATATCCTTGTCAGATATACGACCCTAGGAAACAACTAACATCGCCTTTCCATTTTAAACACAAGAGCACATGAATCCACTTGAATGGCCGCTTGCAGCTTTCTAATTGCCTGTACACCAATGGTTGAAAAACTTTCATTTTGAGCATTCATCTAGATTGCAAAGTAGCAGCAACTACGTTAAGGGTTATGTTTGTGGGAGCAGGATAGCAAATTGGCCTGGATGAAGGAAATGAACAATCAAATCCTTGACAGCATGTGGAGTATATAAAGAATTCTCGTGAGCATAAAGCTGTAAGACACATGAAGCACTTGAAGTACATCAACTTATGGTCCTCCCAAACAAAAGGATCTGATGTACTTGTATGCAATGGTAATTTCAGATTCTAAGCATACTCCACCGCCGTAATATATACATTCTTAAATAGATGTGCAGACAATAACTTACTAATTCAGATCACTTAAATTTACAGTCTTAACTCTTCACAGCTCGCTCACCACTCACCACTCACCACTCACACCACCTGTATCTCCAAACTCATTCTTCAGCCGTCTTCAAGGCCAACCACTCTCATACCTCGTCCATATACCACCACTCCCAATCCAGAAAAGTCGTGCCCACGCACCCAATTGTAGAATATTCCATTTTCTTCCACATAAAGTTCGACGGCGCACATATAAAAGGAATGAAAAATTTCCCATTCAACATACGCCAGTTTTCTTTCAAGTACAACCAAGCATTACACCTACTAACAACATGTCTGACGCTAAGATTGAAACCCATGAGTTCACAGCTGAGATTTCTCAGTTGATGTCTTTGATCATTAACACAGTTTACTCCAACAAGGAGATTTTCTTGAGAGAATTGATCTCTAATGCTTCTGATGCCATAGATAAGATTAGATACGAAGCATTGTCTGACCCATCCAAGTTGGACACTGAACCTGAATTGTTCATCAGAATCACCCCAAAGCCAGAAGAAAAGGTTTTGGAACTTAGAGATTCTGGTATCGGTATGACCAAGGCTGACTTGGTCAACAACTTGGGAACCATCGCCAAGTCTGGTACTAAGAGTTTTATGGAAGCTTTATCCGCTGGTGCCGATGTCTCTATGATTGGTCAATTCGGTGTAGGTTTCTACTCCTTATTCTTGGTTGCTGACCACGTTCAAGTTATCTCTAAGCACAACGATGATGAACAATACATCTGGGAATCTAACGCTGGTGGTAAATTTACCGTTACTTTGGATGAAACCAACGAAAAGATCGGCCGTGGTACCATCTTGAGATTATTCTTAAAGGAAGACCAATTGGAATACTTGGAAGAAAAGAGAATTAAGGAAGTTGTTAAGAAGCACTCTGAATTCGTTTCTTACCCTGTTCAATTGGTTGTCACCAAGGAAGTTGAAAGAGAAGTCCCAGTTGAAGAAGAAGAAGAAACCCCTGCTGAAGAAGGCGAAGACAAGAAGCCAAAGTTGGAAGAGGTCGAAGACGAAGACACCGAAAAGAAGCCAAAGACTAAGAAGATCACTGAGACTGTCACTGAAAACGAAGAGTTGAACAAGACTAAGCCATTGTGGACTAGAAACCCAACCGACGTTACTCAAGACGAATACAATGCTTTCTACAAGTCTATTTCCAACGACTGGGAAGACCCATTGGCTGTCAAGCACTTCTCTGTTGAAGGTCAATTAGAATTCAGAGCCATCTTATTCGTTCCAAAGAGAGCCCCATTCGATGCTTTTGAATCTAAGAAGAAGAAGAACAACATTAAGTTATACGTTCGTCGTGTTTTCATCACTGATGAAGCTGAAGACTTGATCCCAGAATGGTTAAGTTTCGTTAGAGGTGTTGTTGATTCTGAAGATTTGCCATTGAACTTATCCAGAGAAATGTTGCAACAAAACAAGATCTTGAAGGTCATTAAGAAGAACATCGTCAAGAAGGTTATCGAAACTTTCAATGAAATTGCTGAAGATTCTGAACAATTCGACAAGTTCTACACTGCTTTCTCGAAGAACATCAAGTTGGGTATCCACGAAGATCAACAAAATAGAAATGCTTTATCCAAGTTATTGAGATACAACTCCACCAAGTCTTCTGAAGAATTGACCTCCCTTTCTGACTACGTTATCCGTATGCCAGAACACCAAAAGAACATCTACTACATCACTGGTGAATCTATCAAGGCTGTTGAAAAGTCTCCATTCTTGGAAGCCTTGAAGGCTAAGAACTTTGAAGTTTTATTCTTGGTTGACCCAATTGATGAATACGCCATGACTCAATTGAAGGAATTTGAAGACAAGAAGTTAGTTGATATCACCAAGGACTTCGAGTTAGAAGAAACTGAAGAAGAAAAGGAAGAAAGAGAAAAGGAAATCGCTGAATTCGAACCTTTGACCAAGGCCTTAAAGGAAATCTTGGGTGAGCAAGTTGAGAAGGTTGTTGTTTCCCACAAGTTGGTTGATGCTCCAGCCGCCATCAGAACAGGTCAATTCGGTTGGTCTGCTAATATGGAAAGAATCATGAAAGCACAAGCTTTAAGAGACACCACCATGTCTTCTTACATGTCCTCTAAGAAGACCTTTGAAATTTCTCCAAAGTCTGCTATCATCAGAGAATTGAGAAAGAAGGTTGAATCTGAAGGTGTTGAAGACAAGACCGTTAAAGACTTGACTACCTTATTGTACGAAACCGCTTTGTTAACCTCTGGTTTCTCCTTGGAAGAACCATCATCTTTCGCAGGTAGAATCAACAGATTGATCTCTTTGGGATTGAACATCGATGAAGACGAAGAAGTCGAAGCTGAAATTGGTACTAGCACCGCAACCACCGAGTCAGTTGTCGAATCTGCTATGGAAGAAGTTGATTAAACGAGAATTACGTTACTTTCTAATGTTTATTTTACTATTTTTGTATTTCTTGTTATTTTAGTTTATGTATATAATACACAAGCGTGTTGGTTGATAATTAATAGGTATTATGAGGAAATGAACCGTAAAGATAGTAACCAAATTCGATTGTAGGTCACATTTTATTTAAAAGTGCCATCCCAACGTTTCTCTAACAAATGCTAATGTTGGAACTTCTTATTTGTATGGTTCCAGATTGTCATGAACTTGGAAATCTCAATTGTAATGAGCATAACTATTGAGTGAAAATTCAGATTCTCATTCGTGTACCTTAAACTATAGGCTGCAAAATTCAGCACCTTAACACAACTTACGTCAATGGTCAGTAATTCAGCTTGTATGACGTGGATTGATTGGGATCATAACAAAGCACGGATACCCTAACTTTGAGTCAACAATAGGTCAATCTTGGATTTACATGAAGTACATATACCATTACATCTCCAAGCACAATACCATCAGTCTAATCTCTCAAGCACAGCACCTGGGTCCACCCACTAAAGGCACCAATTTTACCGGAATCAAAACTTTAGTAACGACAAACAAATGGATCCCTCCTCAAGTTCTCCTCGTGTTCCTTTTTGAATATCGAAGCCATTTTCACAAGGCCCCCATACCTCCGACCTCCTCCCACCATTGGCATGTGCTCGTTCAAAGATGAAAAATACCTCAACACGCACCATCAAAAATGAAAAGTAGAAGAGCCACGAGTGAGCGCCCGCAAAAGTTGGGGTTATTGAAACGATTGTACGCAACAGGTGTGAATCAAGTTAGTGATAAGTTAGTAGAGAAACTAGTTAAGCTGTTCCTGGATTCTTACACCTTCCTTCCCCGTTTATTTCATCACTCATTCGTTCCGTTAAAGCATGGGTATCTTCATTCCAACTGACAAGCTTGAACACTTGCGATTATACAAGTATTCGTCCGAAGACCACTCTATCATCTCAAAGTACATCTTGAAGAGTTGGTGGAACTACTTCGTGAAGATCTTCCCGCTTTCTATTGCCCCAAATGTTATCACCTTGACAGGGTTCTTCTTCATCTTGCTTAACTTGATGGTTGTGTTCTATTATGATCCAACCTTGACAGAGACTTCTCCAAGATGGTGTTACTTCTTCTATGCGTTTGGTTTATTCATGTACCAAACATTTGATGGTTGCGATGGTTGCCAAGCCAGAAGAACTGGCCAAAGTGGTCCTTTAGGCGAATTATTCGACCATTCAATCGATGCAATCAACACAAGTTTGGGTGCCTTCGTCTTTGCTTCTGTGTTGAAGATGGGCTACAGTCCGTTGCTCATATTATCTCAATTTGCTACTGTCTCAAACTTTTATGTTTCCACTTGGGAAGAGTACCATACCCATACATTGTATTTATCTGAATTTAGTGGTCCAGTTGAGGGTGTCTTGATGATCTGCATGGTTTACATCGCCACCGGCATATTTGGTCCTGATATGTGGAATATTAGATTATTCGAGTTAGACTTATCTTCCATTGGATACTCTCGTGCTTTCCAAGTTAACTCGTCGATCATCTATGTTATTATCGGGTTATCTTCGGTTTACTTCAATATCAATTCTGCTATGAAGAATGTCAATTCTTACTACGAGAAGAAGGATCCAAAAGACAAGAAGTTGACTGATTCTGAAACGAGAATTGCATACTATGGCTTGACTCCTTTCTTCGCCTATTATGTTGCTGTTGTTGTATTTGTTTGGTTCTACCCTGAAATCATCACTCACCATGGATTTGCCTTGGTTCTTTCAATTGCCTGCACCATTGCCTTCTGTGTTGGAAGGATCATTTTGGCACACTTGACAATCCAGTCGTTCCCATTCATTCAAGCTCCTATGTTTGTTCCAGTAGCTCAATTGGTCATTTGCAAGATTTTGATTAATATCTATAAACTTGACTACGAACAAGTCTTGTTTGCTGTTACATGGTTGGGCCTTGGTTTGACCCTTGGTATTCATAGTATCTTCGTCACTGAAATCATCTACGAGATCACAACATACTTAGACATTTATGCTTTGACTATCAAGCATAAGAAAGCATAAGCTACTTTCCCATACTTTTTTTTTGGTTAACTTAGAATTGAAGGTATGCACCTTCTCATATATTTATATACATCTGTATTTATTTAAAATTTATACATATTCTTCATTAGAGGATAAGCATAATAGCTAGTGGACCTAAATAACCACCATTTAAGTTACAGTTTGCACCATTTTCATATGTACAAGCAAAAAGGAAGAGGAGAGGGGGGACGTAAAGGACGATAACGAGTACGCAAAAGGGAAAGTGGATGGTTCATTAGATATCCTTCTTTTCTTCAACACCAGTAGCCAAAACGTCTTGGGCACCTGGTTGCAACGAAAGCTGGTTTTCCATTTCCTTTAATTGAGTTTCAGCTAAGATAGCCATGGATAATGGTACACCCAACAATAAGGCAGAAGCAGTCAAGGTCCACAAGAATGATCCACTTTTGGCTAAAGCGCCGGTGATGTATGATTGGACGGTTCCAGTGGCACCGGCAATCTTTTCTCTTTGTTCTGGAGCAATGATGTCCTTTAAGGCAACGATTCTGTCGTAGATGGTTTCATTTTCAAGATCGAATTCAAAGTCATCGTCATCATCAATATCTGATTCGCTGTCACTTTCTTCACTTTCGCTGGCGATGATTTCTCCGTTGACAATCTTTTCGGAGAAGTTGTTCACACCGGTGTTGGATTCGTCGTCAATTTGAGTTAACTTAACCATTTTTACTTCAAGTTGTTGTAGGGTGTCAACGGTTTTGAAGTCGTTGAAGTGGATTTTTTTCTTGCTTGAAAAGTTTACAAAGGACTGGTAGTTACGCTTTGATTTATACATGTGCGTATTTATCAGAACTTACGCTTTTTGCATCAATTACAGAGGTATTAGAATGGAACAACGTAGAGGTTAAGAGAACAATGCTATTGACAGATGCTACCTATCGCCTTAGTTTCGTATTTGAATTTCAAAATCAACTTCTTCGTTTTCATCATCGTTGTCATATTCATTCAAATTAAGAATCGGAATCTCGTGTACGTCACTGATTTGATATCCAAGTGATTCCATCTGATCAGGGTACTTGCGTACGTTGTAGAATTGAAGTAAAGCTCGGAGTGCTATCTCTTGATCGTATGAATTATTGAAGTCAGATTCAAGGTCTTTCCCACTCAACCAATTGTCCTTGAGAGACAATTCCATATTCAAATAAATTTGAGATATCAAGTCCATGTTGACAGACTTCCACTTTCTTCCTTGATACGGGATAAGCTTCTTTAATGTCTTTAGTATGGGCTTCGTGAGTGATTCATTATCATAGTTAATCACAATCATTTTGAATAATTCAGACGGCTTCAACTCATTCAACGCAAATATTCTCTGCGTGATGTTCTTAATCAACACTTTATCCATAATTTGTAATAGATTTGACAATATAAAGCAGTAATTCTCGTTGACGTTCTTGATGTAAGTATTGTTGATATTATCCTTGTCAATAACTTTTGGAATCTGCAGTATCAAGTCCTTGTTTATTAACCTGTAAGTGTGCTCGTTTGGAAATTTGTTCAAGCAGTTGTTGAAGAAATTGAACTTGGGTAAGTCGATTTTCGGATTCATAATTTTATTCTGATTTATCAACACTTCGTATTCGGATAGTTTCTCTTCGTTAACTTCACCAGTCTGCCTTTCAACACCTTCATTTCTTTTAAGCTCATCTGCGTCCTCATTCATGTTCGTTAATCTCTGCAAATTCGCGTTGTTGAAACTCCTGCTGAAGTAACTAAGTGTAACGGAAAAGAACTGTTGATCAAACAATATTGATGAAAAGTAATAGTACTTCAATACATGATTCAATTTGAACCATTTCAACAACAATATGATGATTCCACTACTTGCTTTCAATGTTAGCTCTTTCACATTCAAGACCTCAAGCTGCAGCATTAGTACAAATTCAACTCTCGTCTTTGCTTCGTCTCTCTCAACATCAGACTTGTTGTTATCCAAATTTATGGCTGAATTTTCAAGAAATGATGTCTCTGGATTTAACTCCAACTCAGGGAAGTTTAAGTTGTAGTCCAACCTGTTCAACTTGATGGTTTCAATCAAGACTTGGACAAAAGTATAGAATCTTTTCAAATTCGTCTTGTAAAACTTCTCAACAAATAAAAGGGACTTTATACAAGCTTTATCTTCGGGGTATTTTTCATACAAGCTTTCATCGTATTCAAACTCGTCTGGGGTGTTAGTAGGCGAGTATTCGTTTTCATATCCCCTTTCTTGTTTCATAAAGTTTTCTCTTTCATTCCACAATCTTTTGACCGAGTAACTTTCATAAATTGAGCTCTTTAAAATATCATCAGCTTCTTCTATAGCGTAAGGAATATTCATCTTTTCATGCTTTAAGGCATCACTTACCGTTGTTGATTCAATGGGATAAATGAAAGGCATTGTCTGATTAACTTGGTAGGATCTCCGGATTTTCTCGCCTCCAGACATATAATCTGAAGGCGTTAATGTTGGCGATGGAATAGGTGTTGCAAGGTGAACAGGTTGAGTTGGTAGTTGACTTAGTACTGAATGAGATTTAAAAGTCCTTGGGGTTTCAATTAGATTGAATAACGAATTTGAGTGCGAATTCATGGCCATAAACTCCTTAAACTTTTGCTCAATGGACTTATCACCACCCTGCTTATCTGTCTCCTCATCGTCATCTTCTAAACCCTTCTTGAATTCAGTATAGTCAAAATTCTTCAAAACGGGGTCGTTAAACAAGGGGTACTTATCTATAATGTCTTCCCTAAATGCAAAATAATCAACTGGCGAACATGTTAACTTATTATCAATCAAGTCTTTCCCCCTTTTGTTTTTAATATTATGCAATTTTGTCAAGAATTCATCACATTGACTTAAGTGAGAAGAGTCACCCATTTCAAGGAGTATCAATTTCCATGTCAAGAAAATGATGTTCCTTATTCTATAAGTGCTATTAGGATTCCATTTCCAATGTTCCATGAACTTTACAAACGTCGAAAGTATATCCTTTTCCTTCAATTCATGTTCGAATTGGACTCTCGACGGGTCTTCAATGTGCATATTCAAAGCAACGTTGATCATAAAGTAAAGTAACGTCAATACCCTAAAGAAGTTCTGCTCCATACTTGGTGTCATCCTTGGTTTTGTAATAGAGTCCATTTCATCAATCTCAATTCTTTCGTCAATAAACCTTTGTAGCATTGGTATAAGCTGCAGATAAATACCATTTAAAATCAACCTTTCGTTATTACTCACTATTTGATACAACTGCTCCAGCTTGTCCGGCTTATCAGAATATTCGCCAAAGCTATAGTAAATCAAGATCTTGAGAGACTTCGAGTCCTGGTTTGAAAGCTCAGTCAGTAAATCTTCTTTACTTTCTTGGATTAACTCGTTTGCGCTAGAACCGTTTGAAGAGTAGATCAATGGTAATTTATCCAATGGACCAACAACTTCCAAATCACCAAACGTGAACCACTCACTCAATTCCTGATCCAATTCATTCAAATCCTTGTAGGTGTATTGAAGATGGTACTTATGAATGAGGAATTGATAATTGACGGACCCAAAGTTTTCTTGAGGATTACCATCACCATTAAGACGCTCAATTGAGGGATGGTGAGTTATTCTGATTTCTTCCGCTCGCTCATTCAATTTCTTCTGGAATGTTTCATCGAAAGACGTGTCTCTTAGATCTCTTGTTGTTTCAGCATCTGGATGATCTATGAGTTGGTCTTCCAACCTGTCGATCAGATTGAGTTCATCTGAACCCCTGCTCATATTCGGACGAGGTTCCACTTGTTGGAGCAGTGCTAATGAGTTCGAATAAGAGTGTTCTGGGCTTAACACAACCTCTGTAGCTATTAGCACTAGTAGTTTTTGATTTTGATTTGGTACTCACACAAAAAAATCGTAGTGGAATATTTACGAGAGGCCGTAGGAGTGGGAAGAGATACCAGGGATAAAGGTCAATCAAACTGGACTGAGATGGTACGAAATACGGTTCTGACGATACTGGGCTAATATTAGAGGTAATTCTCGCACTTTAAAATACATTTTAAATACTTTTCTATTAATTTACGCTTATACCTCTACTAAACAATGCTCTCCATGATTAACTAATAGGCTTCAGTACTAAGCACACGAATATCAACACGAACCCCCAATTCTGGATGAGAATCGAAGAAACTCTTCAGATATACTCAAGAACCCTCTGCTACAATTCGTGTTTCTCCAGAATCACAATAACTCAATTGCACCCACCACGGCTCTCCTATCCAGCCCTGGAACCACCCCACCATGAATCACTTGATGATTCTCGAATTTTTCAGATTATTTTTTCACAATCTTTGATTCCACTTGAAGGATTATTAATTGCCATTGGTCACCCTTCTTCTGATTCACATGGTCCGTCTTTCTGTCTAATAACCCCATTATGCCCTTCAAAAACTTCAATCAAGCCATCAACACAAAGGTCAAAGTCACAACCGTCTTGGATCAATCAATAACTGGGCATATCTACTCCTTTTCAGCATCAAATGAAATACTTGCTTTAAGAACTCCACGTCTTAACCATACAAATCATACAAGTACAAAGAGAAATCATTCGAAAGATGATTCATATAGAATTATAAATACCGCATTTATAAAATCAATCCAAGTCATACAACATCATAATAAGAAAGCCTCGAATCCGAAGCTGCCATTGCTTTCGTCTCAGGAACTCGAGAAGAGCTTGAATGACGCAGTTACCCTGATAAAGAATGCAAGGAGTTCTTAGGTGCTTGCAGGAGTTGATTAACGATTCACTAGGAATACACATTCGTATGATTGGAGGCTATTGAATTCCATATATCTAGAATGGTTAATAAATATAATTATCACCATATCTAATGTGACTATTTCTCTCTGCTCAGCTCAACACAATCTCAAGCAGGTCAAACATCTTAATGCCTCTCTGTATTGTACCATTAAACCCATCAATTTCATCCCAGCGAATAGTAACGCTAGCTGCTTCACTGTTTGCTTCTCTACCCTCTGTTCGTGTATGATCTGCTTCTGCACACTCTGCCCCCCTATAGCGGGCTCCTTCAAACACCCTATTGAACCAGAAATAACAGTATTCATTGAAAATAACCTTGACATCTTGATCGGATGTCAAATATATGCTAACAAACGGTGTAATTTCAACCTTATCTCCCAAGTAATTCAAATTACAATTATCACTGGTAACCTTGAATAGTTCTTGTACCTCAATGAATCCATTCTTATCTTTGCCATACATTTCCAATTTGATGTTCATGGCCATAATGTTGGTGATCAGAGGATTATTAAGATAGATCTTTGATATCATCATACCTTTACTGGAAAGAAACTCCTTCTTGTTCGATGATTTCAAGAATGTACTCCAATATCGCAAATATCGATATTGGGAACGTATTGAAATGCCTTCACCACTGAATGGTTTCATTCTTTGTCTGGTAAACAAATTGAGGACTTTACCCATATCAAACTCTCCATTCCCTTCAATGTACTCCTTATACATGAGATATGCACAACATATTGTTCCTGACCTACCTTTACCTTCGTTGCAATGCAAAACAGCAACATTTGAAGCCGATTCAGTCAAAAACTCATCTAACTCTTTAACACAGGTGGCTAAAAGTTCAAATGTTGGCGGTTGGTGATCTGGGAAGGGGTAGTAGCTGACTTTGCCATTGAACGCTTCTTTCAAATAACCACCGTCGCCTTCATGTTTGAAGTTCCAAATGTGCCAATCATTGAACTTGTCCCCGTCATTCAACCAATTGCACAAATCACTTGCCAGTAGCATATACAATGATCTTGGCAGTGAGTACCAAGAACCAATCACCGGGCCTGAACTCACAATCACCTGTGGCGTCACATAAACAAAGTCGAACACTTTTCCAGATACCTTATCGTAGTAAGTCTTCTTTGGAGAAGTTATTATGGATTTTAACAACGATATCATTTATTGGCTGTGTTGATTCTGTAATGGTTGCAAAAAATGCAGCAGATTCTGCAGCACTTTTTTATGCGAAATTCTACGGTCACTAAATGTTTCTATACATTTCTAGCTATATAGAAACAACCAAGTTAATATATACAATTTCACGCTCAACACCTGCGCATTCTTTACCTGAACTAGTACTGGTCTCCATCTTCAGATCACATTTCAATCGGATAAATAATAGTGATATAAAAATTAAATAGCAATAAAAGAGTAATCTTCTATCGATTTTTGCTTCCAAAATCATGAGGTTGTATAAAAAAACGAACTAGCCTGTGAAATGGGAGCGTGAATAACTCAGTGGGAGGTTGGTTCGTATTCGTTTTGTTATGTTTCTCGTGTTTATGCAATCATGCCATTTTGTTGCATGACTTCAGCAATCTTTTTGCTCAATTGTGGGTCATTTCTTATTCTCTTTTGCATCTTGGTGGCTTCAGCAAAAGATGTTGCTTGTACCTTGTCATCAAATGTACGAGCCAAGTCAGATGATTCTTCAAACAATTTGATAGCTTCGTCAACTTGTTCCTTTTGTAATTTGATTTGGGCCAAGGTGATTCTAGCAGGTTCAGACTTTGGATCTAAAGCACAAGCTCTAACCAATAATTCCTCAGCTTCATCAACCTTTTCCAATGATTCTCTGGAGATACATGTAGCCTTGTTGATTAATGGGATAGCACCAACAGAAAAAGTTGGTAAGCTCTCTTGCAATCTTGCGGAAATATCAAATTGCTTACAAGCACCTTCAATGTCGCTTCTGTCAGCCAAAATTTCACCGTAATAGTTCGGAATTTCAGCATAAGTAGGGAACTTCAATCTAGCTTCAGTGAATCTTGATGCACTCAAATCGAACAATCCCTTTTTGTATGAAATACATGCCAATTGAATATAAGCGAAAACATTTTCAGGGTTCAATTCCTTAGCCTTCGAGAAACATTCTTCAGCTTGGTCCAAGGCACCTGTCAAGTAGTACAATTGTCCTAAATGATAGTAAGTGTCAGGGCAGTTTGGATCCATTTCTTGAGCAGTTTTAAAATCGTTTATGGAGTCTTCAAATGAGTGGTTGTCAGCATTGATCAAGGCTCTGAAAATGTATGAGTTCGGTCTTGGTTTCAAAGCAATAGCCTTCTTGATAGCATTAGAGGCTTCTTGTTGTTCGTTCTTCAAGAATTCGAAACCAGCAAAATATTCCAAGGCGATTACAGCAGTAACAGCGTTTTCGGATTCAGGAGTAAGGCTTGCAGTATCAAACGCTTCAACAGCTTGATTGAAAAGAGTATCAGCTTCATCGTAGCCTTCTTCGGTTTGCTTGTTGAGAGCTTGCAATGCTTCGTATAAGAATTTGTTACCACCGGTTGAGTTTTCATCAATTCCTTCAGGGTTTAGGTTCAACACAAAGGCACCAAAGAAAGAGTTAATAGTACCTGCGGAAGGCAATCTGGCTTGTTTTGGCTTGGATTCAACGATCTTGATGGAGTGCTTTTTCAAGACTCTTTCTAAAACCAGTTCAACGGATTTGTTGCTGAAACCACCGTAGATAGTCAAAGCAGTTAAATCAAACATAGCATCCTCGTAATTTTCGATAATCTCGTAAGAGGTAGCACGACGCAAGACACACTTGGTGTAATCAGGCTTCAACTTGATGGCTTCAGTAGTGTCCTTGATGACATTTTCATGGTCTTCCAAGGCTGCGTAACAAGCAGATCTGTTTGAGTAGAAGATTGGGTCTTTCTTCAACTTTAAGGCAGCGGTATAGAATGCAATTGCATCTGTATGGTTCTTTGCCTTGTAAACGTTGTTACCATCTTCTTTCAAAGCTAAAGACCATTCCTCCTTTTGAGCGTTGGTTAAGGTGGAAACCAATTCATCACTGATATCTGGTAAGCCCTTTGAATCCACAGGATAAACAGGAATTCTGACTGATTCTTCAACGGCTTCACTATTTACAGATTTGGAACCGGAATGCTCAGTTGATCCATTCTCATCACTTGAAGACTTGGACTTCTTCTTTTTATTCTTTCTCTTCTTCGCAGAAGAGGTTTCTCTGGCTTCAGCAGCAGGTGCAGATGCGCTGGAATCTTCGAGCTTCGATTCGCCTTTGTTGCTACCAACGGATTGACTGTTCGTGTAAACGTAGTAAGCAATACCGGCAGCTGAAAGTCCAGCAACCGCAGTTAATGCAACCGCAACAGCCTTGTTTCTTACCAAGAAGTTATTGGTTCTATCAATCCCAGACATTCTTACGTTGTATAGTTGGATGTGATTGACTGATGATCTAGTTTGCCGTTCAATTTTTCGGTTTTCACTTGAACGTTTTTTTTCTATCCTGCAAAACTTTTTACTGGTTAGGGTTTGTGCAGATTGGTATATGGGGGAGCGGGCATGGCCTCAAGGTGTTCTTGCATTAGTATGTATTATGCTTTTAAGCTGACTATGGTTCATGATTCACTGAAAAGGTATATATAAGTTTAATTAGACACTTCTATCTCGGTAGTGTTTTTTGTTTCTTCTGCTATTACTTGCTCCGATCTCAATTGTTCTGCTGGTATCTTCGTCTTGCTCTCTGATGTTCACTTGTATCTTGGAAATTCGCTTCCATCACCGCATCGTCATAAGTAGGCAAGTTCCTTTCCGCAGTGGAGGCTGGGGGAGCGGACTCTGGGGGATTGTCCTGTTTGGTCGAGAGAAGTGGTGGGGTCCGCGTGGGACCTGTTTCATTGGTGTACATTCCACTATTTACAGCCAATTCCTTTGTCATATTCAATCCGCTCAGAATGTTGATGTTTTCCACCAACAAATTGGTGTATTTAACCTGGTCTGACATTGCGGGGCTCGTGCTGTCAATGGCATTGCATGTGATCCCAGCAACTATTTTCAAATCGTAACTTCTACTCACATTGCATGTTCTAAAGGAAGGTGGTACATTTCGTGATACTAAACAATTGGAAAAGTATCCGGGTGGAATTTCTAATTCATACATGTGACCATCTGCTGACGAGTTCAATGATGTGTTTGATGATGAGGAGGAAGTATGATCACTTGCCAGTCTTTTACTATCTTTCAAATCAAACTTCAAATTATCAAATTGATTATTGCACAATTTAATGTTTTCCAATTGTTCTGTTGTCTGAATCTCATCTATACCGTCGCTTCTTGCCTTGACCGAAATCGTTGTTCTAGAAACAAGTTCGACGGCCAAGCTCTGCAAATATAACACTCCCAAGCCGTTACTTTCTTCAGGTCTTCCATATTGTCTTAAAGTGTATCTTGCAGGATTCAAATTGGATATAAGGAATAATTGGAAGGTCGGCTTCTTGCTATGAACCAACGAGGATGGGTACTTGAAACGGATCTCGAAGGAAAATGGGACGTCTTTCGACTCTATATGATAATAATCCTTACGAGACGATGACCATTGCTGGAATTGATTGTCTGCAAACTTTGAACTGGACTCAAGCATATTCAGAATAAAGCTTTTCTTAGATGATGTAGAAGATAATCTTGGTTTTGGGGGCACGTAGACTCCAACTATTTCCGGGATTCTGTCCCTAAAGATAACTTGTTTGCGTACGAAGGCCTCTCTATATTCTTCAGCACCCTGGTTTCTAGCACTGCGTAAATCCAAAGGTAGGAATATAAAAGGGTCTAACGACCGCAAGTTCATCTTGAGGAACGACGACCTTTGAGCCGTAACCTTAACAAAGTAATCAATGGAAACACTATGATTTGTTGAAAACGTCGGAGGCAACTGAGTAATTGCATGATATGGGGCCTGATTTGGCATCATTGTTTGGGAATTGCCTGGCACATTAATAGCTCTTTTAGGCATAAAATTGGAACTGTAGTTACCATTATTAATGGAAACATCAAATGTCTTCGCATTAAACAGGATCATATTGTTAATACCCAGTACTTTAGTGCATGAATTCTCCAAAGGAATTACGAAGCTGAATGGGTAGGTGTAATTTCCAGGAGTCAACGTGAAGGCTTTTGCCAGAGACACCTTTCGAATGTTTTCTGGAGGAAACACGATCATGGTCTCATACAACACCTTATGAACGTCGGCGACAAGCTTATGCTCTGTTTTCCTATTCTTTTTAACAGGAACCGAAAGGCAAGTCTTTGAAATGCCCTCCAATTTGACCTGAATGCTTGTGAGAGCGATTGAGTCGGTCACTATTAGCGTAACCGTACCACTGATGACGTCGTAGTTGGTGAAAGTACCACTGCTTTTCGACCGATCAATATCGATCCTTATTTCGCTTGGCATAATGAGATTGTCGACTGAGCTTCGAGAGTGAATCTTGATCCTTTATCGTTGAAGGATTCTGAAAAAGCACACTGCCACCTCTGAAGGCTATGCTTCTTGGGGTAGTGCAAGTAATCCGTTTTTACGTTCGAGCCACTCGCGATACCATTTTTCAGAAGATTTGTGTTGCTGTATTTGGTAGTACTGGAGAGATAAGGAGGGGGTGAGTACAAGTCGCTTAGGTTGCGAATTACATATTTTCTGGCCCTAAACCCGTTGCCAAACACCCATTAGCGTACTTCAGCCCAGATCTTTCCACTGTCTTCCACCATACTTGGTCCCACCGTAGGTCCTTCCCCAAGCACTGCCGTTACATAATCGCTAAAACTCCCTTACGTAGACCCATTACGTAATCCACGCGTCCGCCACCCTCCCTTAAATACGTGAGTTGGGGTCTTTCACGCATACTGCATGCCCCGTGCCCTTCAAATTGGACTGGAAAAACCAAAATCTTTCAGAGGAGCCACTCGATAAAATGCTTCTCTCCAGTGTTTTCAAGCAATCTATTAATCCTAGAGTGTTAAGCCGTTCTACTATTAATATTCGTAACATCATGTCCGCTGCTGCCCCTGCAACCACCCAAATCGAAGTCATCCAGGAAGGCGACGGTAAGACCTTCCCAAAGGTCGGTGACTCCGTCACCATCCACTACACCGGTACCTTGGAAAACGGTAAGCAATTCGACTCTTCCAGAGACAGAGGCAAGCCATTCCAATGCACCATTGGTATTGGTCAAGTCATCAAGGGTTGGGACACCGGTATTCCAAAGTTAACTTTGGGTTCCAGATCTAAATTGACCATCCCAGGTCATGAAGCTTACGGTGCAAGAGGTTTCCCAGGTTTAATTCCTCCAAACGCAACTTTGATTTTCGATGTTGAATTGATTGGAATTAACTAAGCTTTTTTGAATTGAATAGAATCTTCTACATGTATTGACTTGATTTGATTTGAATGGGAATATCTAATTGCTGTTTATCTTTGACTTTAGCTATAATTTCTAATATAGTGTTTAGCAATCTAAGATATTAACGTATAGAGGCTTGTAGTTTGTTAATTGTTATAATGACTAGTCAGCCAGTATAATGAGATGTACATATTTCTAACTTGGGTAAGTACTGGAAGCTGTGTTACCCTTCAATAGCTCATATCATGCAATCTGTATTTGCACTAAATATGTTGGTCGCCTCCGTCCTCTTGTATGTATTGTTAGGGTCACCATGCTATTTGTTCACACTTCATTGACTTGAAACATCTATTACTCATTGAAGGTCACATACCACTCTAATGTCTCTTCATTACCAATAGGTTGTCCCTTAATACCACATCATCGGTGACTGATATTGTTGGCAATCCCACCTTGTATTGGACATCAAAAACCTTGAAGCTAGGTAATCTTGTGACCTGATGCGAACTAGTCATAGCCTCCACAGATTCCTGGCTAGTCTTGCCGTAAAATTCCATTTCATGCTGACTGAATGGTAAAACTGGGAAAGTGCTCTGTTTATCCGGAATCAAGTTTCTCTCGTCGCTGAAATCCCATTCCTCATCTTCCACCATCTCAGTGGTGAATGTGAAAATTCTTGGTGTAGGGTTTTCTAAGATGTACTTCAAACTAAAATCGCCTTTACTGATTTCACTCTGTGCTTTCAACAATACTCTCGGGTCTGACAATGGAAGAGTGATCTCCCATTCCTTGCTGTTGAACACGTTCACCGTTCCAAAGTCTCCTCTCTTCCATTTCACACTCAAACTTGTGGTAACAACCACGTTTCTATGGGTGTATCCATTTTTGCTCCTCGTGAAGAAGTTTTGGCTCACACTGTCCACTTCAGCTTCTGGTTCATCAATCTTCTCAATGATAAGTTCGTTATTTGAGGATTTGAAGGTGAAATCACAGCTCAAGATATCAATTCCCTCAACCAATTTATGCAATTTGATATCGCTCTTCCAAACCCTTGTGACAATCGGCATGCTTACCTTGTCTTCTTTCACAAAGAAAGGTGAAGGCATATCACCGCTGACCTCTCTATATCGTGGACTAATCACACAACTGCATTGAAATGGCTGATATACCAATTTCATCGGTGTCAGTAAAATATCATATACTATCTCATCATCACCAAATTCTTCCTGAACATGACATTTAAAGTCCAAGTATAAATTCCTCGCACTGAACCCAATATCCTTTGCAGGTTTATGGACGCTGATATTCAATGAATGCACTTCTATTCCATCATTTAAAAGCCCAACAAGATCTAACGGTTCGTCATCCTTCAAGCTATTCCAGTTAACTTGAGTTATTACTTCTTGTTCATCTTCCTGTGTCTCGTCATCAAACTTTAGCTTAATTGCCATAAGTATTTTCTTGTACTTGATCCTGACATTCTTCACGTATTCAAACTTTACTTTGACTGATATCTTTTCATCAACGATAATAGTGCTATTGAGTTCATCCTCAAAACTCAAGTTTAATTTCGGTGGGAAGGTTGAAATCTTAATCAGGTTATTAGAGATAGTTCTGAATTGCTTCTTATAAATATTGGTAAAGTAAACTGTTCCAAAATAGTCATTAGATTTGAATTCAGAAGCTTCTTCCAACTTTGTTAATTCAATATCGTTAATCTTCAATTTCAAATTGGCTTTGATAGAGGACACTTTGTACTGCCCAGGTTTATTAAAACTGTGTCTGATTTGAATTATTTTCCCAGCACTCATATTCAAATTGCATTTAAGATCTTCATTCAATTCATTCAATTCATTATCTCCAGCCTTTTCATCATGTTTAATCCTCAATTGTTTATGTACATTCTTCTCACTTTCAATGGTCATTATAAGCTCATCTATTTCCAATGAAATTTCAACACTTTTTGAGAAGAACTGTTTCAACTCTTGGACCTCTAATAAAGGTTTGATGCCCAATTGAATAAGGCACTCATCAAATACGCGTGTTTCCACGTTCCCTAATGGATTGACTAGTAATAAATCGAAACTCAAGAAATTACTAATGCTCTGTTCAGATTCATCAAGACTCATGCTATGCAATTGCTTTACAAGTTCATCTTCAATGGCCACCGGTGCATTGCTATTCAACATCGAAAGCCTGATAATACATCCTATTTTGTTTTGATAATCATTCAATTTGTCGTAACATATCATCAACCTTGTCGATACAACCTTGCTGATTCCTTTCCACACATCACCAGAAAACTGGCTCACAGATGCCTCGTAGAACTTGATTGCCTTTTTAATGTTGTCGGCATTCGCACCATCCAAAGCAAATAACTCGTAGTATTCTTCTGCAATTAACCAATTAATGTACAGCAACAAAGTGGTAAGAGATTTAATTTCATCTTCTGCATTATCATTTTCAGAATCGCTTTTTACCAAGTTCAACGATACTGAGGATGCAGTTCGCTCCAACAAATCAATTATATAGGATCTTATCGACTTGTCATCCTTAAATTCAAACAAATAACCTGTGTTTGTGGATTTTAATTTACATTGCCTTAAATGCTCCACAGCTCTTAAGTAGATTGAACTTGAGTTGGTCGGAACATTGGTAATGGTCTTATCGAGTAGTTGTATCCCACCAAAATATTCGATCTTCTTTTTCAGGTCATTTCTCTTGTTTAAAGAGCTGCTTACGTTGATTAGAACGGATTGTGGGACTAAGTCCATTAGTTGTGCCAACCACTCATACTGAATAGATATCCAGTTATGGTTATGCGATGCCTCCTCCATAGTGCACTTTAAGACACTGTCAATGTGGCTATTATGCTTCCGTAATGCAGATAATGGATCATCCAATGAAAAGTATCCTCTCACTATGTGGAAAGCTAGGATATCGGTCAATTGTCTAAATTGTAGGTATAATTTAAAGTCATGGTCAGTTAGCGAGTAAATATCTATGAAAGTGCTTGAGATGAGATCAATCAAGTTATGGTATGAAAGTTCTAACAATCTCACGCTAATCTCCAAATTATGGGGAGTCATGAACTGGTGCATTATGGCTTGTTTGATCAAGTTTCTGGTTTCCAAGAATCGAGGAATCAACTCAATATTCGTGCTAACGTCTATGTGAGTGGATGGGAACGTGTAGTACTTCTGTTGACGTTGCTTTATTCTAAACTCTATATTTGTATAGAAATCACTTGCCATGTATTTCAAACTAGAAAGCAAACTTGTAACCACCAACTCTGCATCACGGGCAAGTGTAGCTTCTTCGGTATTCAAGTAAAGTAGTCCAGTTAACTTGGGTAAGTTAGTTAAATTCCGTAGCCTGATGACTCTTTCATCATCTTTTTCTACATCCTGAGACAGAGATATAATGATTGCCATAAACTTGACGTTGATATGTTGGCATTTTGACTTTAACTCATTAATCCGAGCAACCAATTGGTTATCATTGTCGTCATTATTCTCCTGACTCAATTCAAATGTTTGAATTATCACAAACGGTAATTCACTTGTATATTTCTTGAACCACTTGACATTCAAGATACCATTCGGATACAAGTCTGAAGTCCTACTGAACGGTGACAACGAAACAGAAGGGTCCTTGTTAATGTACTTATCCAAGTCTACCATTGAACTTCTATAATTGATCACATATTTCATATTCAGCATTCGATTCTTCAAAATAGAGGAGTCCCACATGCTGCCCTGGATGTTGAATTTATCGAAGCATTGGACGAGATTATTCTCCACTTCGGTCCCCTTAAAGGGCTCCACTATTTGGACTTGCACCAAAGGTGCCAACTGCTGAAGCAATATAGAGTCGTAGTGGTCCATTTTCCTGTGCCAAAGTGAATAGGCTCTAACTGCTTGTGAGTTGCGTATCTTCTTTTTGATACGAATCTTGATGTCGCAAAATAGTTGAGTCTTGTCATGAAATTTTTGTAGATTAAAGTCTAAAGAACCAGTAATCAGCAGTGACCAACCAAGATGTCAGATCCCATCAACGCCAACCCTACTATCATAGATGTTTCGAAGTTGCCAACAAGGCTCACTGACGGAATATCGAAGTCCCAAGATAAAACCCAGGAACTAGTTGAAAATATCGTATCTCTTTCCTTGACCAAGACGATTAGAGAGTTACCACATGAAATACCTGATTTGGAGTCAGATGCGTCCATTGACATGGATGTAGAAGAAGAGCTTTATGAAGAAGATGAAGAAGATGAGATCGATGCACAAGAGATATTCGATCTCATTTCAACCATCTCAGATCCAGAACATCCCTTGACACTAGCACAATTGGCCGTAGTGAATTTGGTTGATATCAAAGTGACTCATGGTAAAGATCCTCGTAGGGATTTGTCTGAAGTATTAATCAAGATCACTCCAACGATTACTCACTGTTCTTTGGCCACTTTGATCGGGTTAGGAATTCGTGTACGGTTGGATAGATCGTTGCCTCCTAGATTCAGAATAAGAATCTTGATTAAGGAAGGTACTCATCAATCGGAAAACCAGGTCAACAAACAGTTGAATGATAAGGAAAGAGTGGCGGCAGCTTGTGAAAATGACCAGTTATTGACGGTTATCCTGCAAATGTTAAGCACATGCAAGTAAACGCTCTTATAGTAATGTACATTAGACAAGCATAATTAGTCAGTAGAATATTTCGGTCACAGTAAAGCAAAACAAGAAGAGAAATATAAAGAGACTGGAGTTCTTTGAATCAGTCAAACTACAAGGTAATTAGCATGAAGTAGATGGCTATTGTACAGGGTTGGTGTATTGTCGACCCCACAAGGAAATTGAAGGAAAAGTATAAGCAATAATATGGACTGTAGTAAGTAAATAAATATCAATAGCTGGAAATCAGCTAGGACTGTTTGTTGTACAAATCCAAAGCTCTAAACTGGGCATAATCCAATATCATCTGGTACAAATCGATAATAATAAACTTCAAGATCTTCTTCTTAATAAACTCCATGAACTTCATTAATTTTGAGATGGCTGAGATCGCAGCATCACCTCCATTGTTGTTTGAGATTGAGTAATCTATGATCTTTTGAGTGGTGGCCAGTAATTTTAATAATTGAACGTAATAATCATGTTTTAACTTTCTATTTTCAGTTTTTTGGGAAACCGTAAGTAATGGAATTGGTGAGACGGTGGATATTCCTCCCGAAGAAGCAATTGACGTAGCTGTTGAGCTTGATGAAATATGAGACAGCACTGATGAGAACTTTCCGTCTGTGTCAGCAGACGAGCCAAGGAAATGACTCGAATTGGATCTTCTTCTTGAAGAGTTTGACGTGCTAGTATTGGTTGTGCTAATACTGTTTCTATTGCTGTATGAGGATAAACTCAGATTCATCGAGCTTGAACTTTCACGATGCTTCCTTAGCTTGTTGTATATTCTGGATTTAGCGAGTAAATTGTTCAAGTTCTGTTGCTTTTTATCGTCATCATTAGCATAGCTTCCAATACTGGCAGTAGGAGAGGCAAGTGAAGGGGAGTAATTGGTTGTGCTTGTGGTTGAAATGGACAAGTCTTCAGGGCAACTGACGCTATTGTGATTTGAAGTAGTACTGTTATGATGGTTACCCGTATGGGTTACCAGACCTAGTAAAGCCAGAAATCGTTTTCGTTGCGACAACCCTGAAATCCTCTTGGAGCTGAGTGATGTGAGACTCATATGACCATTGCTGTTGTTGAAAGTGTTACTATTATTTGCCCCATTAGTTGTATAGGCACTAGTAGTAGTATTAACCGAATTGTTTACTGTTCCACCGTTGCTGTGGGTACTTGAACCATGGGTTTTTTGAGAATGAGTTGAAGATTGATTTGAGGGAGTGCGTACGATAGGCTTGGTATCTTCAAATTCTTCGGATTCCATAATGTTATCAAATTGTTCATCTTCATTATCTTCCTCTTTCAAAGATTGCTCTCCAATAAACGAGGAATGCGACGTTGTATATGGAGTACATTGGTAACTTGAAATAATCGACTGCCTGTTAGGTATGTCATAAACTTTGTAGGCTGAAAGTAGTTTTTCATAGTATATAAGAGTTGTATCTTCAACTTTCCAATCGTCGCTTGAACTGGTGATACTATTAATCTCTTGAAGTATATTTATCTTTATCTTGACGTCTTTAATTTGAATATTATCGATTAGCCAAACATCTGCTGGGATATCAATGTTTGGTAAGATGTCATTAAGAGCATCTTTGTCATCGGATTGACTATTGAATTGGAATTCATCTTCAGTAGGGCTGTCTTTTGTAATTGCTTCCTTTTCTTTCGGTAATATTTGACTTGCATCGGTGAGGTTAAGAATGTGGGACAAGAGCATCGATATGAAAGTGTAGTTAGTTGGGTCGATGGGAATAGCAAGTGATAGTCTTTGAAAGGATGAGTTGAGGGGGTCATTTGCGGGTTGATTGTGTTGCAGTTGCAGTTGTTGCTGTTGAGCTTGGTGTTGTTGTTGTTGTTGTTGTTGTGCTTGTTGTGCTTGTTGTGCTTGTTGTTGTTGTTGTGCTTGTTGTGCTTGTTGTGCTTGTTGTGCTTGTTGTGCTTGTTGTGCTTGTTGTTGTTGTTGTGCTTGTTGTGCTTGTTGTGCTTGTTGTGCTTGTTGTGCTTGTTGTGCTTGTTGTTGTTGTTGTGCTTGTTGTGCTTGTTGTGCTTGTTGTGCTTGTTGTGCTTGTTGTGCTTGTTGTTGTTGTTGTGCTTGTTGTGCTTGTTGTGCTTGTTGTGCTTGTTGTGCTTGTTGTGCTTGTTGTGCTTGT
Organism: Kodamaea suecica; assembly: GCA_030558315.1. Lineage (NCBI taxonomy): Eukaryota > Fungi > Ascomycota > Pichiomycetes > Serinales > Debaryomycetaceae > Kodamaea > Kodamaea suecica. Next base: position 33,867 of record JAJMSH010000035.1, read on the forward strand.
TGTGCTTGTTGTTGTTGTTGTGCTTGTTGTGCTTGTTGTGCTTGTTGTGCTTGTTGTGCTTGTTGTGCTTGTTGTTGTTGTTGTGCTTGTTGTGCTTGTTGTGCTTGTTGTGCTTGTTGTGCTTGTTGTGCTTGTTGTTGTTGTTGTGCTTGTTGTGCTTGTTGTGCTTGTTGTGCTTGTTGTGCTTGTTGTGCTTGTTGTTGTTGTTGTGCTTGTTGTGCTTGTTGTGCTTGTTGTGCTTGTTGTGCTTGTTGTGCTTGGACCTGCTGAGCTTGTGCTTGTTGTGCTTGAACTTGTGCTTGTTGTGCTTGGACTTGTGCTTGGACTTGTGCTTGGACTTGTGCTTGGACCTGCTGAGCTTGGACTTTCTTGTATTCAGATGGAATTTGCTTGTGCTGAGACTGCTGCTGTTGCAGTTGTTGATGTTGAAGGAATTGTTGGTGGATGTATTGGCGTTGCTGTCCTACACTATAAGCTTGACCGTTCTGTCCCTGCGCTTGTGCTGGAGCATATCCTTGTCCCTGACCATGCCCGTGCCCAACCGACTCTACCTCATACTCCCCAATATCTCCCTCCACCTCTCTAGAATCCACCTCGATGATACCACCAGAACCACCCTGTTTCATCACGTCTCCAACATGCTCATACGCATTACGCTGTGCTGCCCGAATTTGTTGTTGTTCTATAGCATCCAAAGACATCTCTCGTGCTACCTTTATCTTTGGCCTTGGGTGTTTATCGTTAACCTGATCGTATTATCAATATTCGAATACCAAAAAAAGCCATGCGAAAAAAATATGAGAATTTAACACCGTTTTTATTCTATGTGTGTTATACTGTTCGTGTAAATTCAGTGTATTCTGAGGGAAAACGGGACACGCGACCTGGTTTGTTAAGCTTTTAGGTTTTATGCCAGGGAGTCGGTGTGAGGGATGTTTTGGTTGTCAGTGGGTTTGGGTAGCATGTGCACAGCATTTTTGGTGGATGGTAAGTTATTGGAGGTGGTAGTTACTGGAGCTAGTTACTGGAGCTAGTTATTGGATGTGCCAAAGAGGGACCATAACCCCGTCTACTAGGAATGGAGTAGTTGTTGTGGTGCGATGGACAGGAAGATGAATTTACGAGGTACGTGGAAGCATGTATCATCGAGTCGTCGCAACTTAGTGTACTGTAGATGAGACTCAATTGTATAACTGCAGTTATTCACGTAGACAGGACGTATTCCTATCGGCATGGACGTGGTGGACGTGGTGGAAGTGCCAAGTCGCCCTTTCGCCCTCTCTTACTCTTTTGTTTCCCCTATTATATAATGTTTTGCTTTCCGTGGTGTGTTTACTCGATAGTCTTCTTCTTCCACTCACCAACCACCAACTACCACTGCCTACACAGGTGAATCAACCCACCATCCAGTACTCACCACCACCCTACCAATAAACGCTCTGCTGTTACCACAACTTGGATCTGGCGACTCAAAGCATAAACACTACCTACCAGAACTACAAAATACCGCACCTACGCCTTATGTGCTTTCACATTGGTCCATCGCTCTCCCCAAGTTGCCCTTAACGACTTCGCTATATTTTTTAATATCTGCAAGCCTGGAACGGTTTTCAGTGAAAGAACGGTTTTGAGTGAAGACCTTGCTAGAAAATAATTTTGACTTGGTTTTAAACATGAAACGACATTTCATTGAATTTGACATTTCCACAGTGCGTGTGGGTGATCATAGTGGTTGGGGAGAGCAGAGGCAACACAGCACCATCGCCAACTTCAGTAGGAAAGATTCTATCGACCTCATGATATTGACTTCCATTATGGAGAATGCCTGGATAATAATGTTTTATCATGAACCTACAACTGCATTGTTCAAACTTCTTACTTTCCTTTCTCACTCTCTCCCATACTGTCAGTGTCTTGCCAACTGTCACTGATAAATTGCCATTCTTACTCTCTGCCATTCTGTCGCTGTCTACCCTACCCCTACCATTATCTACCCTACAACCTCCTCTCATCACCTCGTATTTCTTGCCAATCTCGCCATTTTCCACAAAAATTGACAAACGGGAGTGGAAAACTCCAAATGTCGAGATTGGCTTCGATGTTAGGAAAATCAATAATTTAGACTTTTCACTTCCACTTCTACACCGCATGCCACCAACCACAATTTCATCTTTAGTCGTACTTGATGAGCTCTAAGTAGAATCTTCGTCATTTTAGCCTGCATAACCGTTTCCCAGTACTGGACTCATTTAGCGTGAACCCCATTCCACTTCCAAGTCTACCCAAGTGTTCATTAAATCGTGCAACATCATCAGTTGAGGTTCATTGGGTTGAAATATTTTGGTTATACCCTGATTTAGTTGTTTGTTATAGTAGGCTGTGCTAACTTCAAGTTCAAGAGCTTGATCCTCCCATACAACTCCATCAGAATTTCATCACCGCACCGTTCGCTGCATCCCCACGTCACCTACTTCCTCAAAATTTACAATTCAACCTTCTCTCTCAAAGAAACCGTCCTAAGAAACATCCTTCCAGACAACACCGTACTCATATAACATCTTCGACGCAATTCCCAACTTTAATATCTCATCATGCCCGCTTCACAAGTCATTTGCACCCTCATCGCTTGCCTCAACCTTGTTGTTGCAATCGTCGTATACACGATTGACTCTTCCAATGGAATTACCGTCGAACTGGGGAAGAACTACAGAGCTTTTTATACATGCATCTACATGACCATACTATTTGGATTGATATCCTTAGGTTTATTTGTCCTCCATGGGTGAGTATTGGTCCAGTACTGGTAGTACTGGTAGTACTGGTTTAGATCGATCTCGGTCAGTTCACACTGAATAACCTGGTTGGTTCTTTTACCACCGTGAAGAAAAGAGCTAACAACCTACAGCAGCTTTTGATCTAGAAAAAACGCCGCTGGTGCTTTTAAATCACTTTAGTTACCTTATCATCTACAAACACATTACATTCAAGTCATGAATCACATAATTTTCCCTAAATGTTTAAAAACTCATCAAGATCCCCAATCTCACCATTGCTGGGCATCCTGGCAAAATCACCGTTAAAAACATCATCAAGTTCTTTTAATTCCTGCTCGAGTGCTCTATCTATTTCCTTGTCTTGCATCAGCTGGTTATTATGGTCATTTAATTCGTTAAAGTTACTATTCTCTGTCAATTCATTCAAATTATTATGCTCCGCAAATTGATCCAAATCATTCATGAAAAACGTCGGAATCATCAGGTCCATCTCGGCATCCAATGCAGGTGGTGCAGCAGGCAGTGAAGACACTTCATGAATTTCTGCTTCTTTTGGTTGCGGTTGTAGTATTACAGGGATTTCTTCTCTCAGTATATCAAGTGTACCCAGGGAAATTGCTGGAGTGTAGACGATCGGAGTGTCTGTTCCCACGATTTCAAATGGGCTTGTCAAATCAGCATGATAATCCTTGATAATTGAATCCACGTCGTCGATATTTAAAGGTCTCACATCTCCTAACTTCTTGATCTTCATAGTAACATCTTTACATTGCTCGTCTGTCAATTGAAGATTTAACTGATCGACTCGTGATTTGATGGCACTCCATCCAGTTAGTCTATTTGCAAAATGAATATACCTCGTCAAACCAAAATCCGATGGTTTCAATATTTCGTATGTAGCCGGCTTGGCCAATATAGCACGAGCATGTGGTCCGGCTTTATGTGTAAATGCACAGAACCCAGTGATAGGGTTGTTGAAAGGTATATTCACCTGTACGGATTCGGCAACCAAGTTCTCCAAATCTCTTAATTTATGCAACTTGTACTTGCTTAAGACATAATCTCGGTCTGCTGCGATCATCCTCAGAATAAATCCACCTAGAGACGTTATTCCATTACGTTCTCCTATTCCCAATACTGACACATCTACCATCTTGGCACCTGCTTCTAATGCTGTATATGCATTCGCTATGGCACACCCTGTATCATTATGGAAATGGCATTCGATTTCACATCCCACCACTGACTTCAATGTCCGTACTAACTCGTACACTTGTCTTGGGTTAGCACACCCGATTGTATCGGCAATACCTATTCTATCAACTCCAATCTTATCAATTAGTTGATAAATATGTAGCAAATCAACCAAATCTGATCGAAACGAATCTTCTGACAGGAATCGAGTCTCAATACCCTTTGATTTGATATATTCGATGACTCTGACTACTTCATCCCCCACCTGTACTTTACTGTTGAACTGGGATGGCTCTATTACAATATCTAGCCCATCTACACCGGTTTGGACAGCTATTTCGGCATCTTCCATTCGACAGGCTATATGAGTCAATATCTTAGCTTTCAACCCCAATTTGCAAATGGCTTCGCAATCTTTTCTCGACTGTTCCGAAGCTAATGGAGAAGTCACCTCTATGTAGTCGACCCCGAAGTCATCCAAGGCCCTTGCTATTGCTATCTTTGTTTCTGTATTGAAGAATGCATTGGCAAACTGTTCTCCTTCACGAAGAGTTGATTCGATGAGCTGGAACTTCGCGACGTTAGAAAGATAGTCCGCCGGGTTTGGGCCATATGGATTGTTCAGCACCAATCGGGGCGTGTGTATCTCTTCACTGATTTTGGTAAACCCTTTGACAGACATGATATTATTTTGCTCCTGTAGACGACACTGCTTGTCTAGTTTCACTCTTACCCATGCGTTTTCACTTTCTGAAAATGTGCAAATGTTAGCTTGAGTCATGTGACCTTATAGGTTAATAGAGATAGTCGGAGTAGACAGCGATGGGAGAGGATGGGTGTTGGTCGATGGGATTGCTCGATGTGATGGGCGAGTTTGTGAGGTATTCAGCGAAAGCTAGAAGAGAATACTGCCTTTGGTTCAGGATATTGGTGTCCTCTTACCGTAGTTGATGCTAACAGTGAGAGACTGCAAATTACGCTTGAAATGAACACTGAACGTCCCACGCGAACTAAGAGGTGTCGTATGATCGACCACAAGTGAGCCACATCCCGGAAGCGCACCTGCACTAGCTATTTCCTTCAGTTTTGTCCTATAGTTGCTGGCTATACTTACCCAATTACATCCTTCGCTTTGGTAATTTGGCTCGGCTGTTGTTCATGGAGGAATAACCACGACTCTTAAGCTATGGAGACTCTTCGAAGCAGTTAGTGAAGGGGATTAGCCTTGAGAGGGTCAAGGTTAAGGGTTTTTTGTGCATTGGGTTTAGCGAAGTAAATAGTACATAAAGAGCTGGGGATTGAAAAGAGTTGATTTGATCGCTTCCTAGGAAGGACGATGCTTCGGAGTGAGTTAAGACAAAGGAGAAGTGAAGTGGTTTTGTAGTGGTGGTGTCATTGGCAAAGTTGAATGCATTTTTTTAGCCCTACCCAAGGATTGCACGGTTTCAGTGATGCACGAGTCAGTGACATTTCTACCTGTGAATGGACCGGGGAAGACCTATAGATCAGGTTATGTCAGTGGGTGCTGGAGTCCTTTAGGTCAAGTTGAGTGATTCATATGGACCAAGACGAGTGGCATAGGTCCTTGAATGCTTCGCTTAGAGGTCTTTGTCTCGATTATGACTCTAATGTCAGTGTGTGTTCTCGAATTGACCTAAATTTATTTAGGCGAGGAAACATGTTTCGGTGGAGTTTAAGCTTCGCAAAAGGTACTTGTGATATTGGATGAACGTAGAACCTTACCAGGCTTTATGTCTTTGGCTCTGCGTGCTCATTCGGGTGATCTATCAACAGTCTGAACGTCTCATTTTACACAACAAACGACTATGTCGTAATGAATGAAGAGGTACTGCGATATGCACTTGTGCCCGATATATTCGACGGGATTGGTGTGAGATCAGGCAAAATATCATCTGTGGTAGCAGGGTTGTATCTAAAGCCAGAATACGAAGCAGTAGACTGGATGCTAAGAATCGAGAATATTTGATTGTTGTAGGATTCCAAGATAGAAAGTCTTATTGCTTGTTCTAATTCTCTATCGGGTGTGTTCTCCTCATGACTAGATTCTATTAGACTTGGAAGTAGTTCGTGGAACATTCTATCATCAACTTGAGCTAATTGCCACAAGTCTATCTCCTTTGGAAGCATGTTCAATTTGTACATCTTCCTGAGACACATTGCTAGTAATCTGTCATTTTTGACCAAGGATTTGTTGATTCTTAAAACCGGAATAGTGTAGCGAGGATCGAACGATAAGAGATCAGTTGATCTATGGAGGAGTTCTCGATATGGAGGAGCGTCGTCGCAGGAGTAGTTGTGAGATCTGTTTGTGGGTGTGTTTGTATTTGTATTGGTGTGTGAGTTTGTGGGTGTGTGTGTATTTGCGTTTGTGGGTGTGTTTGTGGGTGTTGTTTCTCTGGTGCCACTAGTTGAGTCTCTGTTTACCTCCCTGCTTGCGTGTCTCTCGTCTCCTCGACTTGAACCACTCTGACTCTGGTTCACACCACCCACAGTAATCTCGCAAGCTTCCTCTCCATTCGCTATTATCAGGTAAGGATGCCTCACCCTCGAGACCCGCACGGTGTTGCTGTAAACCCTGGAGCTAGCGTACACTCTGCTGCCAAGAGTCAAGTCCTCATCGTTGGTGATCAAACTGGGATGGGATATTCTGACCATTTGAATATTCTTGGCTCTATTTAATTCTCTTGGACTTTCTCTCGTATAACGAAGCACTGAATGTGTATAGTTCGAGATGGCTTGCAAACCCAAACTCTCTTCCTATAAGCTGGCAATCTTTTCAATTGTTTCCGAAGGAAGTACTGGCTATCTTAACTGTTTCGAACCGTACTAACACTCTGACCAACCAACGTCTTGCCTTGATGATATGTATGTCTAAATATGGAAATTTGCCAAATTCAAACTTCAAAATTCGCTGTTAGCGACTTTTCAGTGCCGGCCAGAGGGGTCCTCATATGGTCTTCACATGTGAGGCTCCTAAGAGAATGGTATGCAGCCCCCAGGGTGTTAGTCCGACCAATTGAACCCATTCCGCTGATCGACTGACCCACTTAGATCAACTAGACACCATAATATAAGCACCCATCACTGCATCCAATACTAACACTGCATCCGCTAATAACACTACCCACTAATAACACTACCCACTAATAAAACTACCCACTAATAACACTACCCATTAATAACACTACCCACTAATAACACTACCCACCTACCAAAACTGCTCCCACTAAAACTACCACTAAAACTACCACTAAAACTACCACCAAAACTACCACTAAAACTACCACTAAAACTACTCCTCCCTCTACACTCAATGCACATAAATATCATATATTCTTCATATATACTAATAAAACCACCTAAGCCTTCTTGATCTTTTGCTTCAACTCATCAATGGTTTCTTGCTGCTTGGCAACCTTTTCCCTCAAGGCCTTCAATTGCTCAGTTTCCTTGTGCTTGATGTAAACGTTCTCTTGCGCTCTTTCTTTCTCGGAGAATGCATCCTTCTTAGGGATTTCGGTCAATGCAACTCTACCTTGAGAGAAGCTTCTGGTGGCGATGTTTCTTAAAGATCTGGAAAGGACTTGTACGTTCATAATTGACTAGATTGGCGTGGAAGAAAGGTGTTGCTCAATTAAATTCTACCTCCATTTTTATGCTCTCCTTATTTTGCGAACCTCGAGCTCGAATCTTCGCACGATTTCTCCACCACTGCGAGAATTTGATTGGGTGAAAGTTTGGGGTTTGTGGAGGTAGGACTGGAGTCACTGAGTTATGGTTATCGTACAAAAGGAGGGGGGGAATGACTGGGGTTGGCATTTTGCACCGGCTTTGGCTTTGAGGCTTTGAGTGCATGGAGTTGCTGGGTCACTGCGAGGCAGAAAATGGTATGATCGCTGTAGGCTCACTGAGCTCTTTATCTTCACTCTTCACTCTTGCTCTTTTCCTGGTATCAACTCTCCCGCTCAAGCTGTCTGCTCTCGTAGTCAATACCACGGCTAGCAAAATCGATTTGTGACCCTGTGACCCCCCAGCTTCAATCGAAAACTGTTCTCTCCTTCTTGCTACATCTTTTTGTTCCAACATCAATACCACTCGCATTCCAGTAGATAGCACTGATTTCAAAGTCAAGTTCGAGACTGAAAAGCAGCTATATTCCTTCTCCACTCTCTTCCAGAGACCATGGTTAAGAAGTATTGACTCCCCTCTCTTGGGGATCTTTGTTCTTGTGGCCTTGTCATTGGCCATGGCAGATCAAGGCCCGCATGCTTTCGATGTCCAATTGTTGTCCAGTGAAGTTGCCTCTACTATAGACGTCAAGAGAACACCCTTTGCCATACGACTACTGAAGTACTATCGAATCACAGAAGCTGGATTGTCCAATGTTCAGAAGTATATTCTTAGCAGTTATAAGATAAGGAACGTCAAGTTTTGGCCGCCTACCTACAAACACTGTGATAGTCGTATATATGATTGTATGGACCGAAATGGAAATGATTGGAAGATACATATACTCCATTGGACATCAACCGGGGATTGTTCTTATTGCAAACTGTCCACGATGAGTGAACTATCAACCACGATGTGTGATAGCCTAGATACTGCTGATGTACAGGTTGCGCAGAAATGCATTAGGGTAGACCTTGGTGAATCTTACAACGAGATCATATTCACTAGACGAAGTGTGGACAATTACCTTGGAATTAGCAGAACGGTAACGTGCTCAGATAGAAGACATTATGAAAGGTACAGACATCGTGGATTATTAAAATTATGAGGTTAGAAACTGTCTATGGAGATGTGTTTTATCGAGCAACGACGGATTGCTAGATCCAGACATTAGGGATTCATACTGGGATTATTATCCTGCTTGGATCCTGGAGTCTGGATTCCTGAGATGGTATGTTTCCCTAACAAAAGTAGGTTACGTTGCTGCCGGGTGTTGAAATCAATGCACTCACGGTCAAACCAACACATACGCTCCATATCGGCTCGACCAATCTGTGAATGCTTTCACATTCAGAATGGGTCCATTTGCATCCATTCCAGTGTTTGGTATACCGATGCATTCAGTTTGAAAATAGTCACCTTAGTAAATACATTGTAAATAGAGTAGATTATGAAACACATCCACAGCATAAATAGAATATCTTTCCATTGCATTAACACTGTCATACTCTTCGAATTCCAATGCAACAACACTTACTTTACGCCTCGTAGTCTACTCTGACTCTATACACTGGTTAGCTAGGAAGTAAGTATTGTCAATCAGTTGTTGACTTTGAGAAATGTATAGCATGAAGTACCTGAGGGTACTTGGGATTTCAAAGGCTACAGTATTCCACCTTTTGAGCTCACCATTTCTCTATATCTTCAACTCTTCGATGTTCTCAGTTCACCAAATACTCCCTAGCTACGCTCTCATTACACTCTCATTACACTCTCATTACACTCTCGTTCTTTTAACTTCTATTTACATTATCACTTATCTACCTGCCAACTTCATACCCTCCTCATCACATGTTCCTCGTCGGAAGGAACTTTTCGTGCTTATGGGTACTGCTCATCAACCCACAAGCTCTGGATGTCTTGATGGCATCCGCCAACTTCTTCTGGTTCTTGGCATTGCACCCAGTAATAGACCGTGGTAATATCTGTCCTGTGCTGGTAATAAACTTGGACAAAATGTCTGGCATGCAATATAAGTTTCTAGGGTCAATCCCTGTTCTTTCAAATGGGTCGGAGTTTATCGTGGTAGTGCTTGCACTGATTGTTGAAGCTCCACCGTTCTTGAAATCCTTATTATAAGCCTTTTTGTCCATAACCAACCTAGTGTTGGAAAAGTCAAATGGATCATAACTTTCACGCTGTTGGAACACCTTGGTGAACATAGGTGCTATTTCCAATGGAGGCTGTGAAGTCTCGCTGATCTTCTTGGTCATTCGAACGACTCTACCAGTCAATGAACCTTCTGTATTGACGGAATCTCCTCCATTATTCTTATTCCATGAGTTACCACTCTTCATGGCTGGGGAGGAAGGAAGTGGCAGTTGCTTATTGTGCTGAATAGCACTGCCACAAACAAACCTTCTAGTATTGCCTTTGGCACTCAAACGCAAGCTAAAAGCACCTCCTCTAGAAATCATATCGACTGTCTTATTGCTTGTACTGTTCATCAAGTCTTTTACTTTGAAAATTTATTCGAAAAATATTTATTGGTCTGGCCAGCCTAACACAAGCATATGGAAGAGCACCAGTCAACACCACCATTTCAACCATTTCAACCATAAAATGAGAAAACACTCAAATATTCTGCTGATCACTTACCCTGTGTCATTTACACTTTTCTCATCTTCCAATACCCCTGTATACCCCATTAACCTCTGCCCTTCCATTGCCTCTCCTCTGTCCCTTCCCAATCACATGACCTGGCTCTTTTTCGACACCGTTCGCCCAAACGACCAAAAATTCCTGAATCAACTGCTTCCCTTCCCTCCTCCCTCTCCTTCCCTTCGACACACGTTCAACCACATATCCACACCTCCAATCCGTATTACAAGATGACTGAGCGAGGCCCCGACCAATGGTTAGAGCAAATCATCAAATGTATCGCTTTATCCGAGTCAGACATGAAACAACTATGTGAACTAGTCAAAGAATTGCTAATGGAGGAATCGAACATCCAACCAGTGCAGTCGCCAGTCACCGTGTGTGGTGATATACACGGGCAATTTCACGACTTGCTCGAGTTGTTCAGGACGTCCGGAGGCTTGCCTTCAAATGATAATAACACAAACTACATCTTCTTGGGGGATTATGTTGATAGAGGCTACTTCTCCTTGGAAACATTCACATTGTTGATGGTTTTGAAGGTCAAATTCCCTCATAGAATCACCTTGGTCAGAGGTAATCATGAGTCAAGACAAATCACCCAGGTTTATGGTTTTTACGAAGAATGTTTAACTAAGTACGGCTCAACTACAGTATGGAAGTACTGCTGTCAAGTATTCGACTTCTTGACTTTGGCTGCTATAATAGATGGAAAGATTTTGTGTGTACATGGTGGGTTATCTCCTGAAATTAGAATGTTGGATCAAATCAGAGTCTTGAGTAGAGCTCAAGAAGTTCCTCATGAAGGGGGTTTCTGTGACTTGGTGTGGTCCGATCCTGATAATGTCGATACTTGGGCCGTGTCTCCTAGAGGGGCTGGTTGGTTATTCGGCGCAAGAGTTAGTCGAGAATTCAATCATATCAATAACTTGAGTTTAATCGCAAGAGCACATCAATTGGTAATGGAAGGCTTTCGTTACCATTTCAAAGAAAAGGATGTTGTCACGGTTTGGTCGGCTCCAAACTATTGTTATAGATGCGGTAATGTTGCCAGTGTTATGCAAGTTGGTGAAGACTTGAATCCAAACTTTAAGATCTTCAGTGCTGTCCAAGATGGTGATTTAATGGTGAAGAATAACAACAGCAAACAACAGAGAAGTGACTATTTCTTATGATCTTCGTGTACCCTTCGCATCACCTTTTTCTTCCCTCATTTGTATCATATGTTCAGGCACCCTTTAAACTTGCTCGAATAGTCTCGCCTCACCACACCCCCTGCATTATAGAAGATTGAGACCCTTCTAGCGATGTTACATGATTCATATAATAATAGCTCAGCCAGATTTCGGAAGGCACATATCTCCATCCGTTAGCTTGCTTTTGCTCAGTTGACAGTAATAACGAATTATGACGAGATCCATTACTTCCCCTTCAATTACAAGACATTCTTCGAGACAAATATCTTCCTTATCCCTTTTTATGTATACTACTTTATCTGCTAATTTGAACTCTATATATTGCAAAAATTAAACGTTTTTCTACTTTTCTTTATTAATGTACATGGCTATTAAAGTGGTTAGTTCTTTCCCTTTCTTCTCTTACGCTTAGCTCCAATGATTTGCTTTGTTTCATTCGAAAGACCAGATTTGTTAGCTTCATCTGGTTTAGCAGCGTCACTATTCTTCGGACCCTTGTTCATGTTGCCCTTCTTAGAAGGTCCCTTCTTCTTCTTTTTGTCAGATCCTTCGGCACCATCATCATCTCTTTGTCTTTTACCACCCTTCTTTTCGTCATCATGGTCTCTATTACGAGCGTAGAATACTCTTTCTCTTCTTCTTTTCACTACTTGCGCATTTTCAACAGCAAACTCACAGATTAATCTTCTCTTTGATAAACCTTCTAATTCGGCTAACTTCTGCTCCTCTTCAGTTAATCCTTCCAAGATTTCTTCAATGCAAACTTCATGGGCATTCAACCATCTTAATCCCATTAATGCAGCCTTGTGGTCTCTGAATTCAATGAAACCATAACCCCTACTACGTCCTGTTTCTCCAGATCCCTTAATCTCTTGAACAACCTTAGCTTGTTTGACTACACCCTTAAGTTTAGACTTTCTCTTGGAATCACCTTCTTCGGCATTGGCAGAAGTTAAGAATTCATTCATTTCATGCTTCAACTTGATTGAACGGTTCAATTCTTCTTTTGATAATGGTTGTCTCTTTTCTTCCTTTACTTCAGTAGCGAATTGAACGACAGCCTTACGACCTAAAGCTTTCAATGCCTTAGCATTCATAGATCTTGGCAAATTTCTAACAGCTAATCTCGTCATAGACAAATGCAATGTAGGGTTTTTGTTCAATTGTTGCACTCTTAACTTGTAAGACTTGTCTCTCATTTCCAAATCAGTCTTTGTTATTAATTGAGCCAATTTAGAATTGGAAGTAATTCTACCTTCGTTTAACAAAAACAAACTACGCTTATCCTTGTCACCAGCACCTTTACCCAATGCTTCTTGTCTCTTCTCAGAATTTCTGTCAGCTAATCTACCTGCGGATTCTCTATCAACAGCAGAAGTGATGGATAAAATACGACCTTGGTAAACGTATGCTGGTGAAACATCATCGGCAATCAAAACGGATGTAGATGCAGTAGTTGGAGCCTCGGCCAAACAATCATTGTAGGCATCTTCTTTGTAAAAGGCGACGAATGCAGAACCTCTGGCTAACCCAGTTTCTCTGTCTCTGACAGGCAATGCATATTTGACAGCACCGAAAGTACTGAAATGCTCCTTCAATGAATCTTCGTCAGCATCATACGGTATATTACGAACGAATACAGCATAAGCTTCTTGTCTGTTTTTAGGTGCTTCTTCAATTAAGACTTCATTTTCATCTTCGACCTCGTCATCAGAGTTAATTTCGTTTAATTTGTCAAAATCTTCTGCTTTTTCGTCATCCTCTTCATCTTCGTCATCTTCTTTTGGCTCGTCGCCTTCTTTTGTCGATTCTTCATCGTCCTCGTCCTCGTCCTCATCTTCTTCATCTTCATCCACCTCATCCTTTTCGTCGTCCTTGACTAACTCCCATTTGGATTTCTCCAAAGCCAAATCAACTGCAACTTCTCTTCCGTCGATCTTGAGACCCTTGGATTCCTTGACTGCCTTTTCAGCAGCAGCTTGCTTCATCATAGTGACAAATGCAAACCCACGCATTTGACCACCCGATTTCTTTGGGATGTAGGCATCGAAGACAGCTCCATACTTGGAAAATAGTTTCTTTAAAGTCAAAGGGTCCTTACAAGACCATGGCATATTACGAATAATCAATCTAGCTCTTCTCTTCTCGACAGGGACAGCTTCTTTTTTCACTGGTGCTGGGGCATCGTTGTCCTTGTTCTTACGATCTCTTCTCTTTGCCATATCAACTCTCAAGAACCTATTTTGAAACTTCACTTTCTTAGACTCAACCAAAGCAGTTAATGTATCTTCGTCCATGGTGAATGAAACAAACCCGAACCCTCTGGACTTCTGGTTTTCATCGTTAACAACAACAGCATGTTTCACTGGCACAAATTGTGAAAAGTATTCAGAGAGCTGTTCAGTGGTAGCTTCAAATGGAAGAGAGCGAACAAACAATGTTCTTCTGTCCAAATTATCGTCGCTTGGGATTCCAGCCTTCTTATCGGCTTCTTGTTTCGACATCTTCTTTACGCTTATCTTAAACGCCTATCCTTCGTGAAGATGAGCTTAATTTGTTAAATCGTCTTCCCTGCTGAGATGCCCTCCACTAAAAAAAAAATCTGGGTGTTGTAGACAGGAACATGTATCGCGATGATTTTGAGTTTGTGCCTAATGAAATAGTAAACAAGCAGTCTCTAGAACGTGTTTAGGTGATGAAAATATGACGACTACAAGCAATGGCAGTAGCAATGTGTTGCCAAATAGCTACATTCCTGTTTTGTCGAAAAAGGTGCTCATCAACATACTTTCCAGGCTTTCGAAGAAGTCGATACAAGAGCTAATCGCTGCGTGGACCAAATCAACAAAGACACAACCATACTTCAATAAGGACGATGGTCCCGACGGAATCTCGACTCAAAGGGAGTTTAACAAGAATGCACTACAATTGGCCAACGACTTGAAGCGTGATACTACGACAAAAAGGAAACTGATTGATTTGATTGTCTACCAATACTGGTCCAAAGGTTTGAATCTACTCCAGTTGTCCCAGATAGATTGTCAGTTGATTATTGATAGGCCGAACTCATATTTCTGGATTAAATCAACAGTTATAGACTCCTTGGACAAAGAAATATCCATCCTGTTGTCTCCAAAGCAGTTTTTGAATAGCTTGATTCAAGAATTGAGTCTATTGTATCTAACATATGTTTACATTTGTAAACATCCAAGATTGCCATTGATATTGATTAGAATCCAGGTTTTTGATTTGCAGTCTATAAGCGCCTCAATTTATTCATCCAGACCTCACATATCATCGAGAAAGCCCTACTTTCTCGCTGTTCCACTAAATTCACCGCATCTTATACATTCTCCAGGATACGATATGGTAACTAACTTGATCCTTCAAATCGTCGAGAGATCACTACCTCAAAACCCCAATAATCTACTTAAATTGGTTAGTTCGAAAGATCAAAAGCCTATAAGATCACTACAGTCAATGCATATCTTGAACGGTAATTCTAGGTTTGGTAATAGCTTGGGGATTTGGACTCCGTACGCAGATTCTACTGTGGATATACTGCCTCTAAACTCAGTAGAGAATCATATTTCGATTAACAAAGTTATTGAACCCACAGATAATGACTTAGATAAGCTTAAAAAAATAGCAAACTTGAGATTTAAAGGTTCTGTTGATGGGGTTATACAATCAGACCGATTGTTCGATGATGTGAAGAAATTCAAGAAAAGGCCATCAAAGGAAACGCAGGACGAGTTCCAAGACGAAGATGGTAACTTATCCAATGAGTTCTCTTCGATTACCCCAATTCATTACTCAGAATTCATGATAAAAGAAAAGGTACGTCCCCATGATGACCATTTCACTTCAATTAAATTAAAACTAATTGGTCTGGACGTATTTGGAGGTTTGCACGAGCTCTCTACTTTGACTACAGTTAAGGAAGATATGGTAATAGACCCATCTAAAGCTCCAGCTTATTTGACTGGCGAAGAGGGTGAAAGCTGTGGTATTATACAGAATGCAAAATTCACTCCTTACTTATAAAATTAATGCCCTAGTTGCACAATATATCCTTTGACTTTTTTATTTAATTCTTCATTTGAGTCACAGAGATTCAATAATGTCTTCAACACGTTCAAGTCTTTGTACTTGTATGCCTCTGAAGCAGCCTGTGCAACGTTATTGATTTTCAAGTAATAGTCAATCCTTTCAGCATATTTTAGGTTCGCACAATTTTTGATGTAGAAAGCGATTTGTTCAACAGGGGCCTTGTGCTTTATACATTTCTCAACGATTTCTTTGAATCCAATTGGAGAGTTAATATATTCACTGGCCAGGGCACCATTGGAACTGGTTGTCTTGTGACTTTTGATGAATTTGTATAGGTTATCAAATTCTTTAGAGTTGATGTAGGTTGTAATTACCAAATACCAGTAGGTTTCAATGTTCAATTTGAAGTCTCTTATGATTGAATTGCATGTCTTGAACTGGTTCAATTTAATTAGTTTTATCAAAATTTTATTTAACGACTTTTCCTTGTAGAAATTCTTCATAAAGGTATCACCTAGTCTTTTCTGCAATTCTAACAATTCAAGTTCCTTTTCAAACAACTTTTTAAATCTCACGTTAGTAGCACTATTGATGGACTTCAAAAGTCTAGATTTATAATCAGAATAGTAAGTATCAACTCTCGTGTTTTTGTCTTTGTTTAAATACAATAACAACCTTGAAATGTTCAATTCATGAATTTTGTCTTCTTGCTTGTAAAACGTTTCTAATAGCTTTGAATTGTACTTCCCTATGGACTGGATCCAAAATTGACTTATTAAATCACCATTGATTGGTAAAATTTCTGAAGTTGAAGACCAATAGTTCAAACCAAGCTTCTTTAATTCGATAACCGAAGTATCAAGGATTTGAGATTCATTTTGATTCAATAATCTAAAAAGTTTTGAAATCAGTAAAGTGTCTTGTAAATATAACAAAATCAACTTTGATAAGTCGTCGTTACCATATTGAAAAGTTTTGTATAACGATAATTCGTATTCATTGAATTTGATGAATTGGTTTATCCTCTTGTTTATTGAAGGTTCCAAATTAATTAACAACTTGCACAAGGTGACTCTACCTTCTTCATAAGCTGTGTTAAAGATTTGATCCATTGATGCATAGTTCTGGTTACCACCTTCGACACTTACCTGTGAATCGTTGAGCTTCAAAAGTTTACTCGAAACAATTCTGAAAAGGTCTATGTCAGTCGAATTCAACTCCTTCTTAATTTTATAGCAACACCAGTTGATATAAACAAAATCTCTGTAGTGCTCAAGCCCTAATAATTCAATTACTTTGATGGCAAGTAGATATAAATCTCTTCTCAATAGCATGGAAAGGAAGTTATTCCACTCCAAACTTGATAATTGGTTATACGTTAGAAATAGACCTATTTCTGGTGAACGAATTTGGTTCAAAACTTTAACATAATTAATGGTTCTTAAGTAATTCTTGGGGTCATAGTTGTCACAATATGCTTTTCCAAACGAAACTGCTTTTAACGCTTTCTTCTGCCAGTAATGGTTGAAGTCGTATAATGCAAAGCTAAGGCATGAATCTATTGCTAATTCAAGGGTTTTATCAGTCTTCAATAAGGAAATGTTTGTGTCTGCCTTTGAAGAGTTTGTGACTAGTTTGTCAATACAATCTAATAAGATACCACTTGGATGTGAAACCCCGATTTCAAACAACAACCTTGGAGCTTCTGGTACTTTATTTATAAAACTAATATTGTTTGAGCTTATTACTAGCAAGCCATCAGCTTGGCTCTTAAATATTGGAATTGTAAACGAAATAGCGTCTGAAGATGAATTCAAGTTGGCCGAGGAGTCCAAATCTTCGTCAATCAAATCATAGAAGAATGATATGCTCTGTTGGGATGGTCCAATCAATTTGATCTCATCTTTTAAAGATAAAACGATAGCATCATTCGAACACCATTCTATTTGATAAGGTTTGTTCACCATTGTAGCAGTGCTGTACTCCAAAATAATTCTATCGAATTTATTATTTATGATGTAGATCTTTGACGATGAATCGTTGAATATGGAAACCAATTGACCATCAGGAGATATTGATAGTTTGGCGAATGGACCATCTGTTAGTGAGAAATCAACAAATGAATAAATGTGATTGGCTGTGTCTACTCTAAATGATAACACAGTGGCCTCGTAGCTCGTCAATATTATCAATGAATCATCATCTTGCTCTTTCGAGTTTGGAATGTACAATTGAAGAGCATGGATTTGTGCCAGATCTAGGTCAGGCATTGGCAACTCATAATTTATGAACGAATTCAAATCAACTATAACAAATTTGCTTGAAAGTTGAACAACTAAATAGTTCAGAACAATATTGATTTGTTCAACTTGTATAACCTCTTCTGTTTCATTATTCTCTAAGTTTGTTATAACTTTTTCAGGAGCGAACAAATCGGTATTATCCACATCTTGATCCAGTATTTCACTGTTTAGCAATGGAATCATATCTGCTGTAAAGTTGTACTCATTAAAGTTACCCTTAAAGTCATGATAATACCTGAGCCTTGAATTACTCAAGACAACACATAGATCTTCGTTTCTAAATGCAAAGTCAACAACATGGTCATCAGGACGACTATTGTAAATCATTGTCCACATCTTGTTGCCACTGATTGAGTATATGTCTATTAAGTTTGGGTACTTTATGGACTTGGAAGCCAAGGCCATCAATGTACCATTTGTGGAGATTCTCACTTTATAGTTGGCAAATATATTGGTTATACTCCAATTCAATGTATCATAAACGGGTCTATTGGTATAGTAAACATCTTGAAGTTGTTGCCAACTCAAATTTGGATTCAAAATCATTAACGCTTAATCAATTGGTATGGATAGACGCGGAGGCTGGTACTACCAAGCGTTATCATATTAATTGTGATGGTCTTTATATATTGGAGAATATGTCGCGATTGTAGAAAACGCGACATATGCCACGAAAGTGCTTCAACATTGAGAGGTCAACAGGAAGAAGCAACAAGACCATTACCAAGTGTTCCTTTTACTACTAAATCAGCAAGTTTAAATTCGCGAGGAGGCGCCAATAAATCTGATATCACCAATTCTTGTTCCTCTGAGAACTATTGTCACTCCCAATCTATCCGTTCTACATACAAGCCATGGGTGAAATATCAAGCACTCCCGAATACATAACGTTAGTTTCTGCAGACGACTATAAATATGTGGTATTGAAGGAGGTAGCACTGATTTCCTCGGTGCTAAGAAACTCAGACGGTTTTGAAGAAGGTCAAACCGGCAAAATTACCTTAGATATGGATGGTGATATTCTAGAGTGCATTGTTGAATACCTTTACTACAATTTCAAATACAGAGATCAAGTTGAATCGGGGGATATACCTGAGTTTAACATCCCAACGCATTTGGCTTTGGAGTTGCTAGTGAAAGCTGATTTCCTAGATATATGATTGGAAGAGGTCGTTGTGGAGCTTTCCAAGTGCTGGAAGTATATTACAAGCTCACCTGCTTCCACTATGACATATATAGAGGTGTATATTATTCAATGGATATCAATGAATATCGAGAGAGTTTATTTGGTAATGACATGATTAAGTTATTGTATCAATCTGTCCATTGATGTGTACAGCATCTTAGAATCCCTACAAGCGCACTACAACTCTCCCCCGCGTACGACAACTACAAAAGTATTGAACCCCATCCACTCTCTAGTATTCATGGCTTCTGCTTTTTGAAGCCTCTCTCCGCCCACCCTCTTCGAACCTCAATGCAATTTTACTATCTTTCTGAAGTTCGCGTACCAGACAAGGTACTCATTATCATGCCTCCGTTACTTATTGTTATGCCTCTGTTACTTATTGTTATGCCTCTGTTACTTATTGTTATGCCTCTGTCACTCTCTACCTGGCAACATCTCTCGCTATACCTGCGACATCTACATATACTATATGCAGTTGTGGATGATGGGGAGGGGGGAGTATACGGGGCAAGGAAGAAATAATGGAACCTATTATTTAAGGCCACTAACAACTCTTCTTTCCATAGCGAATCTCTGGTAATCCCTACGAATCGACCATACCATGTCCTTACTAGATACTTTGTCGATTGAAGTATCTCAGTTCACAGATAACGGAGAGAAAAGCCTATCAGGGTTACTACAAGAGTCTGATGATTTCCTAGATGATTTGCAGTCACTTCGAGCAAACTTACTTGTTGAAGTCCAGAACGAAGAGAGATTGGACGCAGAAGATATAATGATACTGAATAGAAAGACGTCTCTTCATGGACTAGAAAAAGCTGCTAACAAATGGTACAAGGGTTCGATTAATGGGCTTAAGTCCTACAACTCAGCTATTAACAAGTTCCAGAAGAACATCTTGAACAACCCTGCCTTCTACATAAACTTGGATGATGCTTATACTTTCCCGTTGGACCTATGTAATCTTCCAACCCCCATAGGAGAAGTGATGGAAGACACTGACTATGAAAATCGATCAGAAACGAAGCTTAATAATCGAGACTTATTAATAAAATCGATAATTCTACATCTACTAAAAATCGGCCAATGCAACACAGTTAAAGACATCTCAAAAGAGTTAACTACAGAATCTGTCATTGATGAATCATTGCTAGAAAAATTCGAACTCTTAAAGACAATCGTTGATGATATTACAATCAAACACGATTTAACAAACGCACTTGAATGGTTTAAAGCCAAATATAATGAGACCATTTCGATTTCACCTACTTCAAGTGGCATAAATGCTACCGATGAAATTGTCAGGCCCATTAATACTTCTCCACTTGATTCTCAAAAGTCACATCCTCCAAAGCATAAAGACATTGAATTCAAATTTCATATGCTACAATTCATTCTACTATTCAATGGGAAGGCAAAGAGTTCATATTCGCTGGATAACGCATTGAACGCATATTTATACGCTAACGAAAACTTCAAAAGATTCTTTGAAGACTACTTGCATGATATCGCAGCCCTCAGTACGTTGCTCATATGTACAATCAATGATGATGATAATGCCATTAACAATTTTGCTGAAAAAGTGAAATCAGACTTCCAACTGCATAAATCAAAGAAGAAGAATAGTGACTCCCGGTATGTCTTTGATCTTTTAACCAACTTCGAAACTATTGATAGTAATCAATCATTATTCCTGAGTTTGGCTAATGAGTTCATTTCCGAATATTGCAAAGATTTAAAGCTTTCCAACGATTCCTCATTGTTCCAAAGTCTACTTGCTGGGTTCATCTATTTACCAAGCTTCCACAAATATAAGACTATTCAGAATAAGATGTTAAGGGTATCCCTTTCGAATGAAGATCGCCCAAAAAATATCAACAAGTCCCAGATAGCACCTTATGATTTTGATCTACCATTTCAACTTCCTGATTCAAACAGGTTTCTCTTCAACTATCATTCCATATTCATTTGTCCGATTTCAAAAGAGCAATTGATCCCAATATCCGAAAGCATTGCATATGATTCAAATCAACTGGGACATAAGAGAAAGAAGTCCAATGGGTTATCAAATGAACAAAGTCCATTGGTCGTGCTTAATTACTGTCAGCATGTTGCACTAAGAGAAAGTATATGGCAACTATCAAAAAAGGGAATGGACGCCTTTAAGTGCCATTATTGTTATAAGAAACACAAGTATGCTGATGTAAGTGATGCTTATTTCATCGACCTCTGATCTCCTCTTATGTTTCACAATTTTCTAGTATTTAATAATGAAACTTGACAATTATCTTAGAAAATAATACGCTAGAAACAAACTCTAAGCTACTTTTAACTACTTGAACCCTACTGGTTCTTGGTCCGTACTGACTATCTCCCGGTTGCAAGTGCATTTCCAAATTCTTTTTTTTGATTTTCAAATCAAAGTTGCAATTTTTTCACTTACACCAAGGTCCCATCACATTAACAGGGCAACAATGAAGCCAAGAAGCTCCAAAAATGATCTGGAATTGGTTCTCCAGACAAACGAATCGTCAATATTGGGAGATCCTTGGGTTCCCATTTATCTGAGCAAAGTTGAGTTCAAGTCAAGCCACTTTGAAGCTGCGATGCTAAATTTGATCAAGAATCCTAATATCAACTCCACGGTCATTATGAGAGGTGACATATTGAAAGAAAACCATTATGATCCCGAAAAGGGTATTAGTAGTTTCGTGAGCAAACTCATTGATGAAATTCCAGAGTTCCCATCTAATGAAGATGAAAACGATGAAATCTTAATTCGTTATTTCGATGATACAGAGTTCAAGCTGGTCCCATTGCAAGATTCCCAAATCAAATTCAATAGCAAGCATCAAATACTAAGGAGGATAATACCTAGAAATCCATATAAAGACTACATCATAAACCAAACCTGTCTTGTGATGACTAGTGATGAGGGATCAACTTTAGTCGTCTATTGCCCACACATTAAGGCACCCGAAGAGACTCCATTCTACTTACCTCCTGTTAAAGCGATTGGCATACTCTATCACAACTCAACCCTTTCCATTAACTACGTACCATTTGGTGAAAATGAATCAATTAGATCATTAGATTCGGGAGATAGATCCATCAGAATTGCACTTAGATTGTTGCAAACCTCTAGAAAACATTCAAATGGAGTCGATACCGGTTATGAAAAAAGAGTTAACCATGACTTGATAGTGAAGAAGATAGCATTCCAGAATAGATATATCAGTTTGAAGAAAAAGTACTCTTCGAAATTGGTCAATGAATGGTGTGAAAGTACAGACCCCAAAAAGCACGTTTTCGAAGACTTGGCTATTGCATCCTTTCTAATAGAGTTATGGCAAACTAGGGATGGTTTCAAGAACAAGGATGAGTTTGAGTTCAGAGATTTAGGGTGTGGAAACGGGTTGCTTGTCTACATTTTAAATATGGAAGGCTACAAAGGAAAGGGAATCGATGCAAGACGAAGGAAATCCTGGTCAAGTTATCCCAAGGAAGTACAAGATAATTTGATGGAACAGATCGTCATTCCTAATGTATTATTGAAGCCACACCCTGCCGTTTCCAAGATCATGCCAAACGTTGAAGATAATGGTCGAGTGTTCCAAGTTTCTAAAGAGCTAGAAGAAGATGAGATCTCGTCCAAGAGCTTATTGAATTCTTCACAAGTATGCACTACGACTGATTTTCCAAAGAACACATTTATCATTGGGAATCATTCTGACGAATTAACCTGTTGGATTCCGTTATTGGGCTTCCCATTCATAGTAATTCCATGTTGCTCACACGCACTTTCAGGTGCAAGAAGAAGATATTCTCCACGAAAGGCACAGCTCCAGAAAGAGCTCATTGCGGCTTCCACAAAGCTATTATCTAATGACAATAAGAGTGCCTCCACGTATGGGGCATTGGTGGATCATGTTGAAGATATAGCAAGGCAAATTGGATGGGAGCCAGAGAAGGAGATGTTGAGGATCCCAAGCACCAGAAATGCTGCAATTGTTGGATTCAACAAGACCATCGAGAGTGAGAGTGAAGACATGACTCAAACAAGAGTCATTGACATATTGGCACTTGAAGGGGGGGCTGATGGTTGGGTGGAGAATTCAATGGCCCTCATGAAGAAGGCACCAAGAAGTCATTAAATTAGATTGACAATAGAACTGTACTTTAATTCCCTCTTTATTGAAGCGTGTACTCAGTAGACCTCTTCCTTCTATTCGTCACTGCCTCACCGTCGTCGTGGACCCCATATCTATATTGCGACCTGCATAACAAAGGGCCCACCCTTTTGTTTTTTGAACCTAAAATCCAACAGACAGACATCGTATCAACTTCATAGAACTAGATAGGCTGACGATAGAAAGTATGACAGGCGCCAATTCCCAGTAAGTACCTTGTGTATGTTCTCCTTTCTGGAGAGAAGGATTGCTTTGAACTGATTCGATTTACTAACACTACGTACAGATTTCAACAGCTTGAAAAATTAGGTGAAGGAACTTATGCCACCGTTTATAAAGGTAAGAACCGTACTACAGGGACGTTTGTGGCATTGAAAGAGATCAACCTCGATTCAGAGGAAGGTACTCCCTCCACTGCAATTAGAGAAATTTCGTTGATGAAAGAGTTGGACCATGAGAACATTGTAACGTTGTATGATGTTATACACACTGAAAACAAGTTGACCTTGGTATTCGAATTCATGGATAAGGACTTGAAGAGATATATGGAAGTGCATGGCACGCAAGGTGCATTAGATTTGAAGATTGTGAAGTCATTTATGTTTCAATTGTTGAAGGGTATCATGTTCTGTCATGACAATAGAGTATTACATCGTGATTTGAAGCCTCAGAATTTATTGATAAACACGAAAGGAGAGTTGAAATTAGGAGATTTCGGTTTGGCAAGAGCCTTTGGTATTCCATTCAATACATTTTCTAACGAGGTTGTTACTTTATGGTATAGAGCCCCGGATGTTTTATTAGGATCTAGAGCATATACAACCTCCATTGATATCTGGTCGGCAGGCTGTATATTTGCGGAGATGTGCACAGGCAAGCCACTATTCCCAGGTTCAGCAAACGATGACCAGTTGATTAAGATCTTTAGATTAATGGGAACTCCAAACGAAAGGACGTGGCCAAATATTTCACAATACGAGAACTACAAGAAAGACTGGCAGATATTTATCCCACAAGATTTGAGGTTGATTGTCCCAAGCTTGGATTCTATGGGGTTGAACTTGTTGCAGAGCTTGTTACAAATGAGACCTGAAGCGAGAATAACTGCAAGACAAGCTTTGCAACATCCTTGGTTTCATGAAATAACCAACCCTGCGCCTCAGCACTTGTCTGATCCATATCAACAACAGCAGCATCATCATCAGCAACAACAACAACAACAACAACAGCAACAACAGCAACAACAGCAACAACAGCAACAACAGCAACAGCAACAGCAGCAACAACAGCAACAACAACGCAATCACTCTCATGACCAGCAGTATTAAAATTGTGTATTACTCTATTTCTTTCATTCCATTAAATTGTAAATTACATCAGTACGCATAATGCAAACATACGTTCGTATAAACATTAAGCTCACCAATTGAGGAGTTTGTGGTCAGGGGGTTGAATAAATCGCATTAGGAGCATAGCCAAGTTATAGTTCTTCAATTCAACTACAGTATACCACAAATCATTGCCCATCGTCTCACCTTGCTTCCTTCTCTGTGGGAACTGCAAATAAAATTTCTGCAATAATAAGATAATCGACGTGCTTATGTCTTGTGCTACAGATTTATTGTCCGGGTTCAAGCCAAAGCGTTCACAATCCTGACTTTCGAAGTAATGGTAAAGTTTGAATATGCAAACTAATGTCTCTTCAGATAGTTTAGATTTGTTACCATTGTATTTAATGATTCCTTCGACAATATTAGTTAAAGAATACTCTGTGAAATCTAAATCAGCAATATGAGTAGCTTCTAAAGATTTAAAAGTAGCCATCAAAATCTCATTTAAGTTCATCGGAATATGGGTTTTTGAAAATGACATGAGCTCAAACTTCCGCTTCGAATTTATGCCCGTCTTGTAGAAGCTAGCTGGTAAGTCTCTGTCTCGATTCATTCTCTCGGTATCATATGTTAGCGTCCCCAGAACATCTACCATGTACGAAGATACTTCTTGTTCATCTTCATAACTCGGCAAACTTAGGTTCGTACTTTCTATCGTTTCTTGAAACTTATCAATTTCTTCTTGATTGATTTCACTGGCTATTTGAGGCACTTCTCCGGATGACAATGCATCATTCACTTTGAATACGTAGGCTGCAATCTCTCTGTACTTGAATCTGAAGAATTTTAGCCTTGCTACTCTTTCAAAATTGATTTCATCTTTAGTCAACACGGTGATAGGGAATTCGTACTCGCAATCATAAAAGTTGGAGTATTTCAAGGCTCTGAGCAAGGAAGAGTTACAGAACCTGTTATTGAATATCTCATCGGATATCACTATCTGTTTCATCAATAATTTAAAATGAGTAAGGACCATATCAATTTCTTTAAAATCTTTCTGGAGCTTTATACAAGTGGCTTTTATTACTTCAGTTTGTGACGTTTCCGTTTGTAGCCTTCTCTTCAAGTCAGTGAATATGCTGTTGTAGTACCTCGATTTTTGCCTTATCGTGTCCTCATCGATTCGTGTGCTCAAATCTTCAATGTAATATCGCTTTATCATTTGCATGACTAATGAGTGATTGAAATTATTGGTAGGATCATACTTTAGTAGTTGATTCAAGCTCCGATTCACTAACGGTAAGTTATTACGTGGTCCCGTATATACGAATACCTTCACTATCACCTCTAGTGGCAAGTCCTCGAATGCAATAAGCTTGGGTTCATCCTTTGGCACATCTTCGATTCTCCTTCTCTTTGATGGGTCTTCTGTTGAGTTTGGTTCTTGTGTTCCTTTTCTCCTTCTTGTAGGTCGTATGAGTCTGGTCTTGAAGTTCTTGCCTGGGTTTATAAAGCCCATTGCTGTTTCATGGCCTTGAGAAAGGATGGTTTTTGAGGACAATTTTTTTTGATGGCTGCAACAAAATTTGGGCCTGGCGCAGAGCATCCAAGGTTAATAAGAAGTAACGAACGAAAAGTGCTCAATTCCTGGAGGCTACAAGATGGCAAACCACTGACTTAGTGACTACAAATCGGGTTAAAATTCACTAATTTTTTATTGAGCAAAATAAATAACTAAATCTTCCAAAACTAACTAATGGTTTTGGAATTGATCTTCGGTGACACCAGCACCCATGGCAGCAGTGGAGGTAACACCACCAGAAACCATTCTTAACAAACCATCAATGTATTCGGCACCAGACCATTTTTGATGTTTGACAACTTCAACTCCACCTTCGATTTCAAGCTGTTGAACAGATTCACCGTAAGCCCTCATACCCTTCTCGGCGTACTTACGTGAGAAGTCATCGACTGCCAAAGCAGTAGTATGTAAACCGGCCAAGGTAATGAATTGCCATACGTAACCCAACTTACCCAATCTCTTGATGTAAGTTTCTTGCTCGTCAGCAGGCATAGCCTTGTTCCAGTTGAAAGATGGTGACAAGTTGTAAGCTAACCATTGGTTAGGGTATTGAGCCTTGACACCTTCTGCGAATTCTTTAGCTTGGTTGAAGTCTGGTAAAGCAGATTCCATCCAGATTAAATCTGCGTAAGGAGCGAAAGCTCTCCCTCTCATAACGGCACATTGGGTACCACCTCTGTACTTGTAGTAGCCTTCTCTAGCTCTAGAAACTTCCCAGTTGAAGTAGATATCCTTACCCAATAATTCTCTAGCCAACTTCCTGGCTTCCTTGTTAGAAGCAAGAGACAATGGGTTAACCTTGTCGGTGAACTTCTTGATCAAAGCGTCCTTGTTCGAGTAGTTACCAGCCTTGATCTCGTCAATGACAGCTTCGTCAAATAATTTCAAACCAGCAGTCTTAATCCAGGCGTTTTCAATAGCAGCCAACTTTGGACCGTATATACCTCTGGATTCAGCTTCAGCTAAAATTTGTGAAATATCTTCAGCATCTGGGTTGGTAGAACCAACAATGAAATAGTGATCTCTGTGATCAATAGTGGATGTGATCAAAGTGGCAGCTTCAGAATCAGTTCTGGCAACAGCCAAAAGATCAGATCCTAAGATATCAGCAGATGCTCTAATAGCAACCAATCTGTTAATGTGCTCTTGGACTGGAACTAAAACCTTACCCGCCATATGGCCGCACTTCTTTGTACCTGGAGCTTGATCTTCAATATGAATACCGGCAGCACCTCTTTCAACGAACATCTTGGTCAACTTGATGATGGCAGTAATACCACCGTGACCAGTGTCAGCATCAGCTACAATAGGTCTCAAGAAGTCGATGTAAGGTGTCTTGGCTCTTTCGGCCTTGGATAATCCTAATCTGTCTTCTCTTTGCTTTCTGTCGTGGAACAATTGAGCAAACCATAATTGTTCGACCTTGTTTGGAACAGTGTCCATAGGGTAATCAGCCAAATCTGGGGAAGGTTCGTTAGATGTGGAAGCGGTAGAGGAACATTGCCATCCGGAAACGTAGATAGAGTCTAAGTATTTGGCCATTTGAGCAACATGGATAGGGTCTAAAGCACCAAATGTGAATGAGGTGGTCTTGTTAGCATCGTGTTCGGTCAAAACACCGTATAACTTTTTGGATTGGTTGGAAGATGGGTATTCGATCTTGAGGGTACCTCTCTTTCTAGCGATGTCTTCAGCGGTATAGATACGCTTGGTCTTGGCCCAACGAGGCTGGGACCACCATTCGTTGATTTCCTTTACCTGTTCTTGGAAGAACTTTTCTTCTTCGTTAATGTCAATAGCTGAGTATACCATTTTGATTACTTTATATAGTATTGTTAAAGGAATATAGTGGGATTTGGCGCTCCTTATATAGTATGGGGTTAGAAGTCTACCCCAGATTCTCGTCGACAGATTTGTTCCACTCACCCATTTGCTCATTTTATTTTTCAATCCGTGGATAAGAACATCATAACGATTCACTAATATTTCACAGTGATGTAATGGTACAAGGTCATCCTGAAATGGAGACAAGGGGGACCTAGTGCCTAGTGCCTAGCATAGGAGCTGTACAGATCTAGCTTGTCTTGACCATAGTGGTCGTTATTATTGCGAGCTAATCTAGAGATACCTACATCAAATGGGGGTGAAGTGAATTTTGGCACTTGAAAAGTCAGTCACCGGTCATCGGATCCGAAGTCGAATCATCCGGTCACCCGTTGTCGTATTAGAATCATTTGATTAGCTTAGTGGTAGTGAATGCAATGGGGGAAGGGAACCAAGGAACCAAAAGAACGAAAGGAAGGATGAGTCTTATGGTTACAAAGGTTTGAGGGATTTGAGAGGTTTGCTCTGGTCCTTGGTTTGTCAAAGAAAATCTGAGTATCAGCCTACTAAGACATCATTACTATTGAGTCATGAGACCATCAGGTACCAACAACAGACAGAGTGAAAAGTTTCAAGGCGATCATGGCTTATCGTGGGGGAAGCTAGTTTGTTTAGTGATATTTTCCGGGTTCACTGACCAATAGAACATATCTGGGTGCTTTGTCAAGGTTGCCTGGCTAGTCTGCAATATGGTACGTTTATTGTGCGATGAGCGCAGATTTCTCTGTGCAAGTTGAAGTGTGGAGCATATCGTGGGGTAAAAGCAAGAAACAAGACGAGGGTAGGTGTGGTTGTGTTCTGAAGATGTTGACTGCTGAAAGCGGTGGAGTTGGTTGGGCTGGTTACTTGGATGAGAGCAGGGCGATGTCCGTAGCTGGTGATGTTGTATGCGTTTTGTATACTTTCACCACTGTTCGCTAGTATTCACTTCCAGTACTTAATTACTTAGCAATAATGTGAAACTTAATGAAGGGTGTAACTCCGAAATCATCTCCAGCCCTTCACTGTGATCCACCCGTCTAATCCTACAAGTCTAATCTGATGTCTGGTCTCTCAACCTTTTTGACCAATTTGCTCAACCCTTGTTGTTGGGGTTTGCATGCTGACCACTCCGTGTGGGGTCACTAAGCTACAAACAGTCTCTTCTATTGTCTGTACTGAAACGGCGTCATGATGACTCTTTATCTGCACTTTGAGCAATGATTTATGTAATTACTTACGTATTATTGACTATTTCGAACAATAATTGCAAAATTGGGTAACAACGGTGAAGATTACGGACAATAATGGGAGGTACACTGCAGTTCGAGGTAGGCTGAGATTTAACTGGATATTGTATAGTAAGTAGCATTCCGATAACTTGTACTTACATATTCTACATGGTAAGTTCAAATGGCATACAAAATGCACAATGAGCAAAACGTCAATAAACTTACATGTGTTGAGGCTGTGTTCCCTCGAGAACCTCTTCCTGAAGAGCACCCTAATCGATAATCCCTTCAGTAGAGCTAGAACCCCCACCTCCCAGAACTATAAAATCACCTCTATATCCAAATCTGCATATGCTAGCAGCTGCAAACACAACTTTTCGCCAACACTCTCCACCCAACTAAACAATTACCATAAAAGGACATTAAGACTAATCGGTGGAAGTTTTAGGACAGAATGGCTTCTCACCTATACCGCAATTGTCCTTTCAAGTGCCGAACTGTGTGTGTCCCTTCTGCTGTGGTAAGGCTACCTGAATACAATCGACTTTGAGTAGACGAAGGAAGAACACCTCCACTGAAGCCAAAAGATGGTTGAGCACTGAGATCGAAGAATATCTCACTAGTGCCGTTGGCTAGAGTGAATACCACTCGTACGACTCTAAATCATATCATGCCAAACCTGTTGTACGTCAATATAAGCGAGGCAAAGTTGGCGAATGGGCTGTGTGGAGCACATCCAGTGATCTGAGGTTGTGCAAAGAGGTGAGAGAGGAGATCCGAAGATGTGAGTTGCAATTTGTATTGAGTGATGGTAATGATCCAATGTGTTGAAGTTTTAGCCAGTCCATTGATTTTTCCTGAACTTCGCTTAATTCATTGTGCCATACTGCCTTCATTCTTTCCTGATCCTTCTCTTCATCTCCTTGCACGCATCGACCACTGTTTCAAGGAGATCATCCGTGAGACTCCGGACTATTGTATATCCTGCAACTGGGGATATACGGTGCAATTGCATTGAATATCCCCTCCTACATAAACTGCCTCTATTAGGCATTTTCGTACGTCCAACTTTTCAGTAACATTGTTCAACCTATCCAGTAACTCTAGCAACCCTATTGCGTTGGACATCACCCTTGCATGGATTGACCACTCTCGTATATTCTCAAAGGTGCAAAACATTTGATTGCAAATCCAAAACGGAAATTCATAATAAGGTGCTGCGGCGGACATGGAGCAAGTGTAGGGGAAATGGAGCAAGTGTAGGGGAAATGGAGCAAGTGTAGGGGAAATGGAGCAAGTGTAGGGGAAATGGAGCAAGTGTAGGGGAAATGGAGCAAGTGTAGGGGAAATGGAGCAAGTGTAGAGGAAATGGTGTAAGTGTAGAAGTGTGAAGTGTTTACCTCGCTCTTTGAGGTTTCTGCCACCACCACAATGCGAGCTCCCTTACTCTTGCATTCACCCAGTTCTCTTTACTGCGGCTCTTCCTCTTCCATCCACTCCCATTCCACCCCATTCCACTACCGCTTTCGGTAACTGATGGCCACTGCAACTCATTCTATAGCACTAATACTCGGAACACTCCATATGTAATCCGATCTGCCCTCCATACTCAGCCATTTCCCCTCTTCTACATGCGTTGTCAATCCCTATTTCACCATTCTTCCCTATTGTGACTTACATCGCCCCACACCATCGTATACAATCTCAGACCTCGTTCTTAGTCAGATTTTATCTCCCAAAATTTCTTAACACCTTAAGTACTGCAGCATGCATTTGCAAAAGAAAAGAAGGCTTATGAAAAGATTCATATTGTTTATATAGAAGGAGCATGGTCTAGCATCAGCAAAACCCACAAGAAAGTTCCCACCTAAACAAAATACTGTCCCTCTGCCCACCAACTCAAGATCAACCAGAGAGTGTTTGTCTCTCATCTCCTTCGCTATACGACCCAAGCATAATCCCTGATCGTCCGCCATGCAACTATTACCAGATGACTACCTAGAGTACTTGGTTTATCTACCCGACATACAAAGGTGTGCTAATATCTTCATGTCAATAACACCGTTGCTCTCGTACGGTTCAACATGCTACGGGATATACAAAAGAAAATCCTCCGTCGGGTTCTCCATCGATATCTGTGCAACCATGGTAATGGCTGCTACCTTGAGGATCTACTACTACATCATATCACCCTTTGAAATCACTTTATTAAGACAGTCCATAGTAATGATCTTCATTCAGTTCATACTATTAAAAGTATCCCTTCGCTATAGACCAACCGAATACGATCCGAAAATCTTGCGACCCATACCCGATTTCGACTTTCAATATACACCAGTTAGTACATTAGAACCAGCTCAATACTTTACCACCCAAGAAGAGTGGTTAAAGTCCTGGGGCGTTATCCTATTAAACACATTAGATCAAACAAGAATCTTCACAACATCCACTTTCATTCAAGCAATCAAATTCTTCGACGTCTATTATAGAAGACCTTTGACGTTTTGGCAATGGAAGAAAGAGTCCAATTACTGGAAGTATATCGCTTGTTTTATGTTGACATTTGGTTTCCTTACTTGGATCTTCCAAAACAACCAACAGTACGGAAATTTTATCGGTATATTGGGTCTTTTTATCGAGTCGTTACTTCCTTTGCCTCAAATACTAATGTTGCAACGTTTGAAATCGGTCAAGAATTTCAAAATCATATTGCTCTTGCTGTGGCTCGGTGGTGACATGACAAAGTTAAGTTACTTGATCTATGGTACTACAAATATCTCAATGATATTCTTGTTTGCAGGGTTATTTCAAATGAGTTTGGATATTGTCATTGCATGGCAATATTTGTATTTTAAAAGTATGGAAGAAGAGTTAGATGAAATTGACGAGGAAGAACTTGACATAGAGTTGGGGACCTTACAATGGCACAACAGAGAGGTATAAATACCTTAGGCTGCATACCTCCAGCACGCTTTTGCATTGATATAAAGTGAATAAAGACCGCATTTATTAGATATTAGAATTGGGAGGAGATGTAAGTAGTTAATAGTATTTAGAAAGCATAAGAGAGGAAAAAAATAAAGTTAAATTAAAGTTGGTAGCTGATTAACTGGAAAGACGATGCAATAGATCTGAGAGTATACGAGAATAATAAGGAACACAGGTAGAAATGAATTACATTCGATGTCAAATTTCATGTCAAAGTTCTCCGAAATTCACATCCATGTTTATGTCAATATTCATCAACCCAAAGTCAAATGACACAGCCCATTGTCAGTCCCAATATTAAGATCCGATCACTCTAACCACAGTCTTTACTTTGATATCATATAGTTATCTAGTCTTATTAACATATATATAACCTAAATAAAAGCTAAAAAAAATTATAGTCAAGAAAAAATAGCATCTGAATCCCCACAAGTAGGCTCAGTATTAGTTTACAGGAATATACTCAACATTCTCCTTCGCATTATTGATGAGTTCCATTGCTTCCTTGCCTCCTAGACCATGTTTGACCTTGATATGTCTGGACAATGCATCACCTCTAGAGAAAGTCTTTTGCTTTCCATTACCTGGGCCTCCGTCAAGTCTACCTTCACAAATCACACACCTAAAGATCTTCTTCTTTGAGGCGTGGATGGTTTCCTGATGTCTGACAAGATCATATGGTCTTGAAAATTGCTTGTTGCATGGTACCCCAGTAGCTGGGTTCACCAAGTCACAGTGATGATCAGGGTTTGTATTAGTATTTTGGGATTGAATTTGAGTTTGAACTTGAGTTTGACTCTTGTATTGGGGTTGTGGAGACTGATTGTGAGTTCGACTATGATCTTCCGCTGTGGGTATTTCATCAGTAACCGGCTCTTTAGCATTAATATTAACTTTATCATCAGCAAAAAATACTGGATAACTCTTGGATGATTCAGCACGACTATCATGTATTTGGAATTCTTGCATTTGATTTCTTAGCTCAAGAACTTGCTCTTCATGTGGAGGCTCATCCTTAATAGGGTTTGGATAAGGTGCAAAGAAGTTATCTTGCGTAGATACGTTATTCAAAATTAATTCGTCAAAATCGTCATCCACATGGTAGTAGTTGTCTTCATTGTCTTCTCCGTCTTCGTCATCTTCAGATGGGTCTTCTTCTACCTCTTCGAAGTCTTCAAATGGTAAGTAGTCATTTTCATAACCCGGTATTATAGTATTGCTAAAGTCAACATCTTCCATTGCACCAAGTTGACTGGGGACAAAAAGATAATCATCGTTGACGTTCCAAAGGCTGTTTGGGTTCGCTGTGTCGTCAACCAAGTCAGAAGGTTGGATATTAGGATTATACAACATGCAGTCGTCGTCCTTCTTCTTTGAAGGATCGTCATCATCTAGTATGGTGATTCGTCTCCTTCTGTTGGGTCTTTGTGAAAATTGTTGTGGTAATGGGGGTATATTGTTGTTTTGATCTAGCATGTGAGGTAATTCTTCCACTTGGAATTGTTGGTATTGTTGATTGTAAAGTTTGTTTGTAAATTGGTTATTCCATGAATCAGGGTTACCGTAGTCTGTGAATGGATTTATCCTGGTCAAGTCCTGATCCCTATCAATGTCCATCTCATCATCGAAGAATGCGGCATAGGTTATATCATCATTGTTGGTGTTATATACCGTGGTTGCCGTTCTGTACTGATCCAAGAACGATTCAGGGATGTTCAAGTAATTCGACATGGAATTATTGCTTGTGTTAGGATGGGAGAACAACTGCTGATTGCTAACGGAAGGCGAGTTCATCAATCCCATATTTCTCAATCTGGGCGATGTCTCGTGGTAAGTCCTTTGATTTGCGGTGTTGTTGTTGTTGGCGGTGGTGTTGTTGTTGTTGGTGGCGTTCATCATGGTGGCAAAAGGTAATGCACCGTTATTGAATTGGGTGGCGAGACCATTCATCACACCGGTCGTATTAATAGGGCTGTTGGGAACTTGGTATAACTCTTCGTCCATCATGTCTGATATCGATCTCTTGCTTGGAAAGGATGCTAGCGAGGTCATAAGTGTATCCTTAGCGTTGGTATAACTCATAAAAAGGTGATTACAAATGCGTTTTATATTTTTTTTTGTAAAATGTTTGAGCTTTGGCATTTACTGTGGGATCCGCAGAGATCGTTTTACGCCGGGCCCGCATAAGGGTGTGAGACGGACGACCAAAGAAATGACTCAAAAGTTAAATTGCAGCCATGGGAGATACGATGGAGGTGGTTCGATTGGAGTGGATGCATCTGTTGTGGTATGGGAGATACGATGGAAGTGCTTCAATAGGAGTGGATGCATCTGATGTGGTATGGGCGTGTTTCAGGACAGAAATAGAGGAGAAGTGAAATAGTGTAATGCACAGAACGTTGGAGATGGCTGCAGAAGGTGGGTGATGTGTGATGAGAGGGAGGGACGGGGCTGTGAGCAGTGTAGTCCAAGATAGGAGGTCATAGAAAGATACATGGGAGATAAGGATCGTGGGGGGAGGCTAAGTGTTGAGGATTGAGTTGGATTTATTGTTCGATCTCTTTGAATAGGGTAAACACATCAATATGCCATACGGCTGCTGATATGCTCAGAATTTTTCACTCAACTCCTCCGTTCATCACATGCCACCAACATTTCTTATTTTGTCAGGCTTAGGTGTCTATCTATGGCGAAGTCTAATCGGAACAACTTGCCTTGTTCTTTTGTTCCACCATTAGCTTAACTACTTGTTGTATCTATTGGACTATCTCTATGTAAGATGGAGACTTATTTATTCGTATTTTCTTGATTGGAAGCATAAGATGAGGATGGTGCAGAAGGGTTTGAACACATGTGTGGGGACTATATAAACCAAGGAAGGCGCAGACAGAGGCGGGGGTTCATTGCCGTTGCGCTGACATAAATCACACAGGCCTGTTTATTCTTCGCTTCAGTCGATGGTTGTTGTTCTGGAATGTCATGTGCCAAACCAAAGGCCTGCTCCCAATGAAATGATTCTGTCCCCCTCTCACACCATAATACCCATGTAACGTCCAATTAAATCGTATTGCCCTCTTCAGAATCTTCCCTTTAGGGCACTTTAGGGTACTTTAAACCACTCCTTAAGGCTCTTTCTGTTGTTCTAGTTTAACATGCATAATGTAGTCACTCAATTTATTGATTGATAAGAGAAGTAGTCGAAGGGTGGAGAGTTCGACTTGAAATTGAAGACAACATTTCAGAAGTGGATACCCATTTGAAGCTAGAACTTTCAAACAGGTTAATGCTGCTGCTTTGTCTGTGAGCAGGTTTCAGCACATCGAAGTATCTCCCGTTCCTACGCCTCCGATCATCTAATGGCTACGATTCTCCGTGGTCCTCCAGCTACTCCAGATTTGTAATTACTTTATTTAGCCTATTAATAGTACAACTGAAGAACCAGCTTAATTGAAGCCTGCGTGGCAACAGCAGGAAACCTCCGAGGGAATGAGATCCAAAGAAGCTTTCGTTGCTTCTTCCTACCAACTCTGATGTGCAGCGACCAAGAATATGTATATAGCATCCCCCGTTAGGATCACCTAAACCTTTGAGCTCCTTGCTGGATGCCTCGTCAATCCTTCGTTCTTCACCTTTTCTATTCCCCTTTCAGCTAAATCATTGTTCAAATAACAATATGGTTGATCCAATTTCCCTTCATCGTTCAACTCAAATACAATAGGAATTCCAGTTGGTATGTTGATATCTGAAATGTCATCGTCATTAATATTAGACAAGTATTTGATGATACTTCTAACAACCGAACCGTGAGTCACGATAATTACGGTTTTATTGAATTGTAACATTTGCTTATTGATCACTTCTTCCTGGAGAAACGGAATAACCCTTTTGATAACCATTTCTAAGGATTCGCCTCTAGGTATTTCATCCGTAGGCACATACTTATACCTTTCATCTATAGTTGGATCCTTGACGGATTTCTCAATCAATGGTGGCAACCCATGGTAGTTTCTTCGAATGTATTGATATTTGTCTGTATCTTTATTAAGAGATAAGAAGACTTCATGCTTGTCTAATCCCTGATATGCACCGTAATGGCGTTCGTTGAGTTGCCACATCTTATAATGATCCATCCATAGTTTATTCAAGTCACTCAAGATGATCCCTCCTGTTTGAATTGTCCTGGTTAGCTTCGAGGTGTACATGACATCTGGGGTCAAGTTTGCTTCTTCAAGTAGGTGGCTCACGTAGTGTGCCTCGAGCTTACCTTTATCAGATAACGGGATGTCAGTCCATCCGCAGAACTTGTTTTCTTTATTCCATTGTGATTCACCGTGGCGAAGAACAACAAGAGTATGAAGCATTAGTTGTGAATGGATATATGGGTTTAAGTGGTTCAAGTACGGCTTGCGACTTTATGGATGAACAGGAGAGTGCGTAGCAGATTGTCACAGTGCTATGCAGCTTGAAGAACGATAAGTATTATCGACTGATGGGTATGGGGTACACAATGCGTGCTTCTCAATAACAAATGTGCTCTGGCAACCCTCTTCCACTATCATCCTCCATTTCATCACATTTGGTCCACACGAGTCCGAAGAGTCATCACGTGGTACTTGACTAAAATATAGTTCGACTGTTAACACGTAGAAACCACTGAACTAAAGACTAGGCTTGTTCCAAATTCGGATGGAGAGTCATCTCGGCTACTTGGCCCTTTCGACACCCCTCTTCAGCCATCCTCAGCCATCCTCAAATTGTTGTAACCACGATGTACCATCTCATCTTGCAGGTATCGCAGATGCAACATGCAATTTTCTACCAATGAAAAATGCAACATCGAAATCGATCGTTACATTTGCCTGAATGAATGATAAACGATGCCATGAACACCCATGGGCCATCGCAAGCAACTTCCTATATATATCGGACGTAGTCTTGTATATTCTGTTGAATTCAACACTTATCTAACCTTTGTACCCATATCTCCTTATTGAGCCTTTTGGTATTTCTCATTGAAAAATGTCACATTTGTATACTCCTCCAACTACTCCTATTCTACTTAATTCCTTGGAAGAATCGTATAAACAGCTAAATATCGTGTTCGTCTCGTCGCCCATGATGCCCAACCCAAGCAAAGTCAAACAAGAACCCTTCACCTGGGAAGAAACCAAAGAGATCGTTGACAATAACAAGCTAGAACTCTTGGCCAGATCTCAATTGCAGACTAATAGATATATCGACTTCAAACACCTGCTAAAGGTGGCGAAAGTCAGCATAATGGACCATGTCTTGGAAAAGGAGTTAGGGTGGTCAAGGAGCAAGTTGGATCATGATAATCTTGGTTACAAGAGAATATTTGTTGATCCTTCTACGATCAACACCATTTATAATCAATTCCCATACTACTTCCCGCCAAATGTTGTCCATTTGTGTATATGGAGCAGCATAGAGATCCCAAATGACCCGAAATCTGACGTTGGTGATATTGCATTGTCTACCAAGAGAGTTATCGATCGGTACATCGAAAAGTCCTTTGTAGAGAGGTTTAACTTGGATCCAGAACAGATCTGTTGGTTCAAGAACTGGGGGTCATTACAGAGCATCAAGAGCATAAGTCATATCCATATTCTCATTAAGGATTTTGATGTTGAAGGGAAGGGAGTGATTGGGTCGTTTGGGGTTCCGTTGACTGTCGAAGAATATGATGATATTAGGAAGGAGGATGTATAGCGGGCTTTAGGGAGGTGTGTGGGGATGTGCGAGAGAAGGAGGACTTGGGTATGAGGATGAGAGTAAAGAGATACAAAGAAGCAGACCCAAAAGATAGAATACCCAATAGAGATCATTAGAATACTAAAGAGAGATACTTGGAATCAGCATCCAAAGAATACCCAGTATACCCATAGAATACCCATAGAATAAAATATATACAATATCCCTAGAACCATAGGATAAATACAATACCCATAATATAACAGCAAGGTCGGACATGCTACACTAATGCAAGGATGCCAATTATACAGTCATTGAACCTTAGATGTTCAGGGGAGCAAGTTCTTTACAGTGGTATTCTAAGTTGGCTGAAGCCTTAACCATAGAAGCCTTCACTACAGGAACCAATTGAAACTGGAGCAAGTTGCTACCGTTGAATCCTCCCATCAATCAACTGCCCAACTTCCATGCTCTCTAGCCATTACTAGTGATCTCCAGCCGTGTTCGCAAATCACTTTCACCAAAAGGTCTATATCCACAATTAAACTGCCCCCTCTCAGGAGACTATCCCAACTACAATGGACTAAGGACAAACCTACAACACATTAATCAACTTATTTTTATTAATAATACTAGTATACAAAGAAATGAAACATAACGATTTAACCACCGAAACCATACAAGGTTCTACCTTGTCTCTTCAAAGCATAGACAACGTCCAAAGATGTGACAGTCTTTCTCTTAGCGTGTTCGGTGTAGGTAACAGCATCTCTGATAACGTTTTCCAAGAACGACTTCAAGACAACTCTAACTTCTTCGTAGATCAAAGCTGAGATACGCTTGACACCACCTCTTCTTGCTAATCTTCTGATAGCTGGCTTTGTAATACCTTGGATGTTATCTCTCAAGATCTTTCTGTGTCTCTTGGCACCACCCTTTCCTAAACCTTTTCCACCTTTACCTCTACCGGTCATTGTTAATTATTCTTAGTGTTTATGTTACTTTTCAAAGGAGTTATCAATTAGAAGGCCTAAGTGATAGTTTGATAAGAAGTTAATGATAAAAAATATGCTACTATTTATTTGTGCGAACCAATCGACTTAAATACAGCTGGGGCTTTACATTTGCTAATACCAAGTAGAAGCCAAGGGTCACTGAGAAAGTTGCGCCAAGGGGACGCAACTTTCGTCAAGGGCAAAGAGTGTGCGTATGTCAAGGGAGAAATTTGGCTTTCTCTGGGGAAGCTCAGACAATGTGGCCAGAATGCGACTTCTCAAAGTCGCAAAAGCATCGATATAACGAGGATATGTTTTACGCATGTAATGTGTACAATGTATCCCTGCGAAAATGATACTTTTTGTTCTAAGGCGCGCTAAATATACTCAACGCATGCGTAAATCAGAACTTTCGTCTTCATTTCGTTGCGTCTTTGTCGCTCTTTCGTTGTCAGCACTTTGTTTGCGTTTGGCTCCTTGGCTGCATTTTTTGCAGTCGCTTCTCACCCACCACTCCATCCTTATATAAGATCAAGTATTCCCCATCTGTTCACCAAATATTTCTTTCTTCATTATCAAAACAAAATGGCTAGAACCAAACAAACAGCAAGAAAGTCTACCGGTGGTAAGGCTCCAAGAAAACAATTAGCTTCCAAGGCTGCTAGAAAGTCTGCTCCATCTACTGGTGGTGTCAAGAAGCCACACAGATATAAGCCTGGTACCGTCGCTTTGAGAGAAATCAGAAGATTCCAAAAGTCCACTGAATTGTTAATCAGAAAGTTGCCTTTCCAAAGATTAGTTAGAGAAATTGCTCAAGATTTTAAGACTGACTTGAGATTCCAATCTTCTGCTATCGGTGCTTTGCAAGAATCCGTCGAAGCTTACTTGGTTTCCTTATTCGAAGACACTAACTTGTGTGCTATCCATGCCAAGAGAGTTACTATCCAAAAGAAGGATATCCAATTAGCTAGAAGATTAAGAGGTGAAAGATCCTAAGTTTACTACTCGGTAGTTTATTCATTTCTCTTTTGTATTACTTAGTCAATCAACCATTTATTGAGTTTGATGTAGAAATTCTAAAGTTGTTATTTCACTATATTGTGTTTACAATTAGTCTGTTCTGTGGGTTCCAGGCCTTGCTGAGTGATTTGGTACCCTTGAAGTCTCTTTCAAGAAAATTGCCTTAAACAGATTTGCTACAGCAGTTCGTCAAGACTATCATTCTTTGGCAGAACTCTTGTTTACAATATCTTTAACAAAATAAATACTTCATTCACTAAAATGGATACACCTTAGGTTCTTCCTCAGCAAGCAAACCCTTTGCTTCTTGCTCTAAAGCAACCTTCTCTAAGTATGGCAATAAAATATCTTTGTACTTATCATACCCCTTGTATTCCTCAACATCAGCTTGCCAAGTGTTAATGGCATTCAATAAACGTCTTGGAACATATGGTTCCTTGCACAATTCAACCATTGGCAAAAAGTACGTCCTTACTGTGAAAACGACGCCTCCACTTTTAGGCAACCTTCTCAAACTTTGTCTCTCACTTCTAAAGTATAACTTGTTGATATCAACAGCTTCCTTGGCTGTGTACCAACCAACATTAGGCTCATTTTCGGGCCCAATTGACTCTGACCACCCCAAGTTATTGTCCGTTTGAATGAAGTAGTTATTACGAGCAACTGGCTTATCGCAAGTTAATCTAAGGAAGAACTTGTGCATTCCAGTCTTTAATTTAGTCTCAAACTCAGGTACATCTCCACTAGTATGAATCATGTTCATCTTCATTTGGTATTTATCTCTGAATCTCCAGAACCCAGCTAAGATAATAGCTCCAGATTCTAAGACATACTCACCATCTTCGTTTTCCATGACAATAGCCAAATCATCTTGAGTCAACTTTGCTGCAATTAAAATAGGATCTTCTCCTGTTCTTGATGGTCTGAAATCATATGATTCACCTGTTTCCAAGTTGTCTAATCCAATCTCAGTCTCCTTGTATAATTTAGGATATCTATTTGGCAAGAACTTCTTGAATTCATCTAGCAACTCATACGCAGCATCTCTTGCCTTTTCACTGGTTTCATAGAGTTCACTTCCACGTTCCTCGATTCTTTGCAACTTGGTGTTATGATACTTCTCCCATTCGTTGTCCAACTCAATCCATTCGTCCCAGTTCATATTTCTGATCCCCATGGTAACATTATATTTGTGCTTGAATGCACGGTATGGCTTTGGCTTGGTTAACCTGTAGTCCCAGTTAGCAAACTCGGTAGGCTTGGGCGTTTGGAACA
This sequence comes from Kodamaea suecica, assembly GCA_030558315.1. Taxonomy (NCBI): domain Eukaryota; kingdom Fungi; phylum Ascomycota; class Pichiomycetes; order Serinales; family Debaryomycetaceae; genus Kodamaea; species Kodamaea suecica. The sequence continues at coordinate 75,115 of JAJMSH010000035.1, forward strand.
GCTCAGGCTTCCACTGGCCGTACTTTCTATCTTTATTGGATACAGCAACAACAGCTTTCTTCTGACCTTTTCCTGATTTATTCTTGGCCGCAATCAAGTATGTTAATGCCATAACCAATCCAGCAATCAAGATCTTGAATGATTCAATCGGAGCACCTCCAGTTATCTTTTGGTACTGTTGGAACAGCTCGTTATAGAGTGTAACCAACACTCCCGTTTTATCATCAATAACTTCCAGTGAGTTCATTTTGTCCTGCTTACTGCTTTCAAATCTATTCTCAGAGGGGTCTCCTGTACTTATTTATACTTCCCTGATCTCTACAATGGTCAATCATTTTTGCAGCTATCTTGCATATGCATATCGCATCCTAATCAGGTTAAAGTTTGCAGTAATAAAATTTAGCCGCAACTTTCCTGCAGGTCGTCCTACTCACAACAGGAATCGAGCCTGCGATGTACCTTTCGACAGTGATATTGGCTAATTACAATAGGCATGCCATCGATAGTAATCATCCACTGTTGGTTGGACTGCTACATTTGTAATACTTTGTGTGGGTGGTTAGAACGGGGCACCTTTAGTCTGAACAAGCACAAAAAAACAACCCCAGAATCACGCCACAACATTATGGGCAATCAATACTACAATAGTGATGGAGGATGGTTATCAATTCAGCACTGGGCTATTATTTCCAAGTATGTTGATTCTATCTTATTGTGTTTGGGTTCATGCAAATCCTTTTATGTGAGTAAAGTTCCGCAATGGAGTTATGTTACTCTATGAATGTGAAGGGCTTTGAAACTGAACAACTGTGAAGATCAGTCATGTTCATGGTGAGCAACGAATCTAGTACTAGCAATTTCAGAGGTGCACTCCAGTTCGTGCAGTAATCTAGTCCGTCGTGCTAAGCAGGAGGAAGAAAGGCTGCAAATAAGCTTGCTTGTAGGAACGTCCAGACCAACATATAAGTCACCACCGCTTTCCCATGTTTATTCTTCTTCATCAACAAATCACTAATGTACCAATAACTCAAGGGCATAAATGTCCCCACTCTCGTTAGTATCTGGACATTCCAGAAGAACACGCACCCAATAAGAAGCAATACATTGACTAGTATCAAAGACTTTACCTTCTTGAGCTTGGGCAACTCAACTGCGTAATAATAGTAGATAGTATTCACATGGATCAATATCACTGGCAATGCGAAGAGAAAGTTGGGAATGTTATTAGGAGACCAGTATGATAGGAATCCAACGTTCCAATACTTTGATTGAGCATACAGAAATAACAATGGTAATCTATTGGTACACCATTCACCTCTCTGCGGGCAGAACCTTCGGTAATTCTGGATATTCAAAACGCTTATGCTAATGAAAAGTTGGAATCCACCAAAGAAACTTACCAAGGAATCCCTAACGTTTTGATTAACTATAAAGAACTCAAACACATCATACAAGTATATGACACCTAATAACACGGAATTGGCCCTTATGGCAAAATTAAGGGCAAGGAATGAACCAGATAACAAATACAACGGTATGTTTTGAACTGATTTATTATTCTTTCTCTTGAAATCGTTATAGTTCAATGAGTAATCGTGGAGCCAAATCGTTAGTAAACTCAACAAGTTGCTCAAGTTTTCGGAGTATCCCACTGTTTGGAAAATACCACCTGTAGATATGATCATCAACAAGCATGTAGTTTCACTAAACTTGTCTATTATGTTCTCTTTATCCTTTAATGACAACTTCTTCTGCAGAAAGTATTGCCTTGTTAAGTACCACCCAACAATAACAGTCAAGTAGTGACATAGGTTGGATACCAAGAAGCTCAACATCAACTTCCCGTAAAAATTGCCTTTCCAGTACGGCAAATTCTTAATTAGGGCCAACCAGCTTGGACAAAACACGAATTGATGTTCATACTTAGCATCAGCAACAAACATGTCAGCAAAATATACCATGTCCCAGGTAATACTCTTGTTCAAAATGTCATTCACAATGGATTTGAACAAACGTATGCTTTGGATGAATTCGATATTTGCTTGATGGTACTTCTCTATAATGAGATCCGATGATGTGTCGAACTTAACAGGAGTGAAGTAGACAATGACCAATTGAATTGCTTTCACTAGAAGGAATACTTTCGTGAGCTTCCCTAAGGGAATCCCTGATGTCATTGCCTGGTTGTAAGTATCAAGTCGATGTGCTTCTTGTTGTTAAAATTTTGGGCTTTCGCGTATAAAAGTGAAAAATTCGTGAATTCTGCTACACCAATTTCGCTTCTACAAACTTAATGCTTTGTCTTCCCGTTCTTCTTTATGTCATTTATCTTATGTATCATACTTACTTCTTACCGAATTGGCTATCGAAAGATTCAATAATTCCAGCTACGGATTGAGGGTTGGCTAAGGTAGAAATATCACCCAATTGTTCAGCTTCATAAGCAGAAATCTTTCTCAAAATTCTTCTCATGATCTTACCAGATCTTGTCTTTGGTAAGTCAGCAACAATGATAACACTCTTTGGAGCAGCGAATGGTCCGATGGCTGTTCTGACTTGCAAGACCAATTCCTTTCTCAAAGCAAAGGCTGCGTCACTGGTTTCTTGTCCGTTGATATTTGCAGCTGCATCATCCTTCAAGGCAACATATGCAACAACTGCTTGACCAGTTAAGTCATCGTTGATACCGACTACAGCAGCTTCAGAAACACCGTGGTGCTCAATCAATGCAGCTTCAATTTCAGAGGTTGATAATCTGTGACCTGAAACATTGACGACATCATCGACTCTGCCTCTGATCCAGTAGTAACCATCATGATCTCTGGCTGCACCATCACCTGTGAAGTAGTAACCAGGGTATGGATTCAAGTAAGTATCCATGTACTTTGTGTGGTTCTTCCACACAGATCTGGCCATTGATGGCCAGGTGCTTTTAACAGCTAAAACACCCTCAACATCATTTCCTTCGATTTCAACCCCAGAAACTGGATCTATAATACAAGTTTCAATTCCCAAGAATGGCAAGGAAGCAGAACCTGGTTTGTTTGGAGTGATTCCGGCAATTGGGGCAATGAAATGAGAACCAGATTCGGTTTGCCAGTAGGTGTCACTGATATGACACTGACCCTTACCAACCTTCTCGTTATACCATTCCCAAATATCTGGGGAAATTGGTTCACCTACAGAACCCAAGGTTCTCAAAGAGGATAAATCGTACTTTTCGATTTCTGTTTCCCCAGACTTTCTTAACAATCTCAAGGCGGTTGGAGCAACGTAGAAGTGGGTGGCCTTGTGCTTTTCCACGATTTGCCATAATCTACCGTAATCAGGGTAGGCTGGAGTACCTTCGAACACAATGGTTGGGACACCCAAGGTCAATGGACCGTACAAGGCGTAAGTATGACCAGTGATCCAGCCAACATCACCGGCGGTGAACAAAACGTCTTCGGAGTGGATGTCAAAGACGTATTTGGTGGTCAATGCAGCACCTAAAAGGTAACCACCAGTGGAATGCACAACACCCTTTGGAGTACCAGTGGATCCAGAGGTGTACAATAAGAAGAGAGGGTCTTCGGAGTTGACAGGCACAGGGGCCAAGTAACCTGGGAACTTGGCGGTTTCTTCATCCCACCAGAAGTCTCTACCTTCCTTCAAGGTGATTAATTCGTTACCGGTTCTCTTGAAAACAAGGACTTTTTCAACAGATGGGCAATCAATAAGAGCATCGTCACATAATTTCTTAATGTTGACGGTTCTACCACCACGACGACCTTCATCACAAGTGATCAATGCCTTACATGAAGCATCGTTGACACGATCCTTGATTGAACCAGAAGAGAAACCAGCAAAAATCACCGAGTGAATAGCACCCAATCTCGCAACGGCCAACATGGCGATGATGGCTTGGGCATTCATTGGCATGTAGATGGCAACGGTGTCACCTTTCGTGATACCCCAAGATTGTAAAACACCAGCAACCTTGGAAACCTCGCGTAACAATTCACCAAAGGTCAAGATCTTGGAGTCCTTTTCTTCGTCAGCTTCGTAGATGATAGCTGGCTTATCTGGGTTGGCAAGGGCATGTCTATCAACACAGTTGTATGAGGCATTCAATTCCCCACCAAGGAACCATGCAGCATCACCATGTTGTAATGAGCCAGACTTGACGGTGTGGAAGTCTTTGTCCCAGTGTAACAATTCTCTGGCCTTAGGGCCGAAGAAAGCTGAAGGATCAGAGATTGATTGGTTGTACAACTCATGGTATTCCTCTAACGAAGACAAATGGCCGTTCTTAGGTTGTCTTTGAAAGAATTCCTTTGGAGTGTGACGAAGCGTAATATTGTTGGCTTCGTGAACAACTTGGTGTGTAGACATCTAAGGACATGGAGTTAGTATAACATCTCAGTGGGGGTGGGGGGTGGAGACAAAGCATTGGCAGGAAAGGGAGGGAGGGGCAGTGGAAATCACTGAAAAATAGTGAAAAATGGCTGCAAATCCAATGCTACGTTCCATTGGTGCATTGACATCGACACACCATGCAACCAACATATTGAATACATACGTTTGGGCGGTTTATTCTATGACTTGGTACGAGTTGGCTAGAATGAAAAATATTTTGGTAAATACAAATACTAATTTAAAAGAAGGTGCAAAGCACTAACTGTTGGGAACGATTTTAAGTGGACGATCGCACTACCAAAATCACCTTTCACTCACGGAATCCTATAACCAACCTAGATTGTGTCGTCCTCGAGGTTCCAATTTATGTTGGTTCTAGCTGTAATGTCCAACAATTTTGACTAATTCTTGTTACGACACGCCCCTCCTTTGAGTCTCTGACGTTGTGCGAGAGGTATACGGGTGTATGCAGTATTCGTTTAGGGCCTAAGGATGTTGGTTCAACAAATTGTAGATGGGGTCGTTGGCAACCAGTTGGAAGATGTTGCAGGGGTGTTAGATGGTGAGAGGGAAGGGGAGTTTTATGTAGTAAGAAAGCTAGGTAGTTTCTCTTCTCCCAGTAAGTGTTGTCACTGTCGGACGATGTGTTCTGATGTCTTTTGACGAAGTCTAACCGTATCTTCTAACTACTCAACTGATCTCCTTTATAAACTCCTTCTCACTACTCAACTGATCTCATGTAACTCCTTCTCACTACTCAACTGATCTCATGTAACTCCTTCTCACTACTCAACTGATCTCATGTAACTCCTTCTCACTACTCAACTGATCTCATGTAACTCCTTCTCACTACTCAACTGATCTCATGTAACTCCTTCTCACTACTCAACTGATCTCCTCGAACTCCTTCTCACAGCACTACACCCCTCCATAATCACACTGCTTCCCACCATCAGGTACTCTAATTTCCGTTAATATAACCCATTAATTAAATACATATTAAACATATACAACATATATATCTAAATTATAAACAAAAGTCTATAACATTTCTTCATCATTTGTACAGCAGGAGAAGATTTAATCGACTTCTTCAACAGTTGGACCGTCGGATGAAGCATCCGGGGCACCAGCACCTGGGAATCCACCTGGAGCACCACCGGCAGCACCTGGAGCAGTGGCACCAGCTTGGTATGCCTTGGTCATGATTGGGTTGGCCTTACCTTCCAATTCCTTTTGGTGGTCAGCGTACTCTTCGACAGTAGCAGTTTGGTTGGCATCTAACCAAGCAATGGTTTCGTCAGCAGCCTTGGTGACTTCTTCAACATCAGAAGCTTCCAACTTAGATTTGAATTCTTCATCAGCTAAGGTAGACTTCAAGGAGTAGGCGTAAGATTCTAAACCGTTCTTACCTTGGACTCTAGCAGTTTCCTTTTCATCTTCTTCCTTGAACTTTTCAGCTTCGGAAACCATCTTTTCGATGTCTTCCTTAGATAATCTACCCTTATCGTTGGTAATAGTAATCTTTTGAGTCTTACCAGTACCCTTTTCTAAGGCAGAAACGTTCAAGATCCCGTTAGCATCAATGTCGAAGGTGACTTCGATTTGAGGAACACCTCTTGGTGCAGGTGGAATACCAGATAATTCGAACTTACCTAATAAGTTGTTATCCTTAGTCTTAGCTCTTTCACCTTCAAAGACTTGAATCAAGACACCAGGTTGGTTATCGGCGTAAGTGGAGAAGGTTTCAGACTTCTTGGTTGGGATGGTCGAGTTTCTTGGAATCAACTTGGTCATGATACCACCAGCAGTTTCAATACCCATAGATAATGGAGCGACATCCAATAACAATAAGTCTTGGGTCTTTGATGAGGTGTCACCAGATAAGATGGCAGCTTGGACAGCGGCACCGTAAGCAACAGCTTCATCTGGGTTGATGGATCTGTTTGGTTCTTTACCGTTGAAGAAGTCGGAAACCAACTTTTGTACCTTTGGAATTCTGGTAGAACCACCAACAAGGACAATTTCATCAACAATAGACTTGTCAACCTTGGCATCTCTTAAGACCTTTTCAACTGGGTCCAAGGTAGATCTGAATAAATCTTGACATAATTCTTCGAATCTGGCTCTGGTGATAGAAGTGTAGAAGTCAACACCTTCGTAAAGAGAGTCGATTTCAATGGAGGTTTGAGCAGAAGAAGATAAGGTTCTCTTTGCTCTTTCACAAGCAGTTCTCAATCTTCTTAAGGCTCTTTGGTTAGTGGACAAGTCCTTCTTGTTCTTTCTCTTGAATTCAGCAACAAAGTGGTTTACCAATCTGTGATCGAAATCTTCACCACCCAAGTGAGTGTCACCAGCAGTAGCCTTAACTTCGAAGATACCGTCTTCAATGGATAAGAGAGAAACATCGAAAGTACCACCACCCAAGTCGAAAATCAAAACGTTCTTTTCGTCTTCTTCCTTCTTGTCTAAACCGTAAGCAATGGCGGCAGCAGTTGGTTCGTTAATGATTCTCATAACGTTTAAACCAGCAATCAAACCGGCATCCTTAGTAGCTTGTCTTTGGGAATCGTTGAAATAAGCTGGGACGGTAACAACAGCGTCGTTAACCTTGGCACCCAAGTAACCTTCAGCGGTTTCCTTCATCTTAACCAAAATCATAGAGGAGATTTCTTCAGGAGTGAAAACCTTGGTTTCACCCTTGTACTCAACTTGGATATTTGGCTTACCACCCTTGTCAATGACCTTGAAAGGGAAGTGCTTCATGTCAGATTGAACATCTTCGTCAGTGAACTTTCTACCGATCAAACGCTTAGCGTCGAAAACAGTGTTACCTGGGTTCATAGCAGCTTGGTTCTTAGCAGCATCACCAATCAATCTTTCAGTGTCAGTGAAACCGACGAAAGATGGAGTGGTTCTGTTACCTTGGTCGTTGGCAATAATTTCAACACGATCGTTAGCGAAGTGAGCAACACATGAGTACGTAGTACCTAAATCAATACCAACAGCAGGCATATTCTATTATCTATTTCTTTAATATAGTTTGTTATAGTACAGATAAAATTGTTCAACGAAAAAAGTGGAAGGAACTTCGTATTTAAACAATTTTGAAAAATGAGGCTCGGGTTTTGTCGTTGGCCCAACGTATTGCGGCTTGGGCACTTTCTTTTTTGTTCTGTTAAATTCTAGCAGCTTCGACACCAGATTGGAAAATGTGTCAATCATGTGGTGGTCTATCATGCGTGATTCTTACGTAATATTGGACGGTTTCTTGCGGCCATATGGGGGTATGATGGAGTGATGGGGAGAGATGGTGTGCTAGGGAAGGTTGCCAGTTAGCTGTTTGAGTGTTTACATGGTTCGTTGGTCAAATAGTTAAGAAGACATTATATCATACAATCAAAGTACACAGTTAGAGAAAGATAAGAGTAGGAGGAGGGAGGGTTGCAGTGAAGAGATTGCGGTGAAGAGTGAGTTTAGTTAAGTGAAGACCCTTTGCGAGAGGTTCATATAAGTAAAGTAAATACTCCACGAAAGTACCCCATACTCAAAGGACCTCTACGGGTCATCACTCATATGGTTATTACCCCATATTAAGATCCTCACTGCTTCCCCAGGTTGAGATAAGTAGGGCGCATTTACGAAGTTATCGTGCTGAATACTCCGTCAAAGTACTCCGTACTAAATAATCTTCTTGAAAGTACCCATATTAAATAAGCAAGAACGTAGCCCCACAAGAGAGTAATTCCAACATCGCGAGGCTAATTTAAAATAAAATCACACGTCAATGCACTTCAGTGAATTGAAGTCATTTAGCTGAATTGATGGATCAGATTCATCAATGAATTCAATTCAACTTCTCCTTCGAATAATCATTCACAATGTAAAACCCACCGGTCTTTCTAATCACACTCTTGAAAGAAATCCAACCTTGTTTAACAACTGGGAACCCTGCGGCGTGCTTGTTGATTAAAGATTCAACGGTTATTTCAATTGTCTTGAAGTAGTTTCTTGTGTATAGAGAGCCTTCGTATCTTGCCTTAATGAAAATGGTATAGATTAAGAAAGGAGCCAAGGATCTCTTTCTAAAGGTGATCAATCTAAGGAATAACCAGCCATAAGAATAAATTTCCACAACACTTGCCAACTGGATAGACTTGGTGTTGTTTTGACTTACGAAACTGTTGATCTTCAACGACGTTGAGCTCTTGTCCAAACCAACAAGTGGAAACAAATACGTATTGACGTAGATTAGTACATGGAAGAACGAAAACAACGCAAATGGGACTAAGGTAATCCAAACATATGGCCTTAATATCAATAAAAAGATACTCAATAAGAAGTATTGAGTATTGTCATCCTTAAGAACACCAACTACATTAGAAGGATCCTTTTGAACCAACTGAAGTATCAAGATACCAAAGCTTTCAATCACACCAAACAAGGCAAGAACGTACCAGAACTTGAATAATCCGGCTCCAACCTTGACGTAAGTCAATGAGATATAGAAAATACTGGTCAATGTAGTAAGATGGCCAATGAACCATGCGAACTGCAAGGAGCTGACGGTCTTGATCAATTGATCTTTATCGAAACGAAACTTCGATGCATGTGTGGCTGCAGGAGTACTCTTGGAAATTGGAGTTTCTGCTGCAGCACTCTCGACAATTGGAGTTGTTCCCTTAGGGGTAGACGTAGCTTCTGGATTCACTGACATGGTATCGAAGCTGGTTGTTTGCAAAAGAAGAGTGGCACCAATTCATAATTTCATACCCCTGTAAATCGAATGAAACTGGCAGCAAGTGAAATTTGTCGTGAGACATTTATTTTTTTTCGGTGACGTATGTCCTAAGATCTTGCGACACTTGGACCTAAGTATGTAGAGACACAGCATCTAGTGACTAAGTGTCCAGAAGTGCTTGAAGAAGTACTCCATACAGCAAGAGCTGGTCTTGAGAGCAGTAAAGAAGGTTCAAGAAAGGCCCTATTACACTGCTACACACTACTGTCACTTTCACAATTATCATATTAATGTGTAAAGAAGGGATTAAGAAATAGAATAAACAAGATCAACTATAAAGAGAAGGGAAATGAATCATACAAAAAGAGTAAAGAGAATAACTAAGTGCTAACCTCTAATTCTAATAGCATCTCTAACGTAAGAATCCTTTACGGGTCTTTGTTGGGATTTGAGCATTTGAAGCAGGCTCTTGTGGTAAGCTCTTTTGCTTTTCCAATTGAGCCTTCTTATCTTCCAATAACTTGATCTGTTTGCTCAACTTATCCTTCATTTCCTTGTGTCTAGAAAACAAATCAGCCTCAGATCTCTGTAACTTCTTTTCCTTTTCAGAAACCTTTTGCTGGAACACTGCCTTCATTTCGGCTTCCATCTTTGCCAATTTGGCTTCGTGCAAAGCTCTTTCTTCTTCCTGCTTGGCTAATGGGTCGAATTCCCTGAAAACACCGCTATCTTGAATGATTCCCATCTTGACCAACTTCTCAGATCTATACTTTTCATATAAGATATTGGAGGTATTTTCCTTTAATTCTTCCAAGAAGTTTCTGATCAACAATTGGCGTAATTTTATGAAATCGTTATGTTCCTCGTTGTCAACTTCAATAACACCCCATGGGTATCTTCTACCTCTAACAATTCTCCCATCTGGGGTTTCGACCTCTCCAGTAGAACCGACTACGGCAAAAGGCATCTTGCTTAAGATTTGCTTGGTGTTTAAAACGGTTTCTTCTTCATCATTTTCGAAATCAAGTGGTTTAAAAGTTTTGATTCCTTGGTACAGAATATCTTCTAAGATTCTTTGCTTGAACAAATCGATCTCTTCAGAGGTCAAAGTATCGGACTTGGCGATAACTGGGATCAAATTCACCTTTTCGTGTACTTGTTTCATCAAAGTGATGTCCAAAGATCTTAAAGAATGGCCGGTAGGTTCAATGAAATAAAGTAAAGCATGAACTCTTTCGTCATTGATGGCGGATCTATTAATTCTACTTTCAGCTTCTAAGTACGAATCGAATCTACTGTTGATTTCGTCCACAATTGGCTTCCAAGAGTTGACGTTGTTGACGGCTTCACCAAACCCTGGGGCAGTAATGACATTCAATTTCAACTTCACACCATCCTCTTCGATCTCAGCGTTGTGAGACTTGATCTTGACACTGTTTTCAGCTTCTCCAGACTCTTCCCCACGGTTGGCGGCGTTTTCTTCAGCAAACTCGTCTTCTTTGGTTAAGATATCACGGTTGAAGAGTGTGTTAATCAAGGTGGTTTTACCCAAGCCGCTTTCACCGACGGCCATGATGTTCAAGCTGAAGCCTCTTCTAATGGACTTTCTGTGCCATTGCTTTGGCAAGTTGGCGAAACCAACGTATCCATTCAATTTTCTTTTGATTATTTTGACTTCGTGTTGAATAGGATCCTTGAGCGGATTGGTAATTGGCGATTCAACTTCTGCTAAAAAGGTATACATGTTAGTATTTGGCGGTGTTGCGGAGGCGCTAGTTGATGGGATGGACGAAACGATGGATGCCATGGTGCGTGGGTGTTGAGGGGTGTTTTGCGTTGATTCAGTGTTTGCGTTGATTCAGTGTTTGCGTTGATTCAGTGTTTTGCGTTAGTTCAGTGTTCTGCGTTGACTCAACATTTTGCAGATGATAGTGCTACGTAGTGATCAGGTTTCTGAGTTGTGCTATGCCGTTTGATAGCTGTTGGTGGTGTCTGCCAGGGTTCCCTGGAGATAATTGGCGACGTTCAATGCGTATGTGCTGTGTTTGCTGACACTTTGGTGAGCCTTGTCCATTTCCGACCACCTGTTCAAGATGTGTGATACCGTGTCGTGTCCTTGTATTTAATCGAACCCTATTCTAGTTCCGTCTCTGGTGTACTCTGTCTGCTGTAATTGCTGAGTGCGCTCTGTCCTTTTCTATCTATCAATCACTTGGCTATGCGCTCTGCTTCTTCTTTCTTCCTCTGTACCCATACTCTTTCTTCTTCCTCCCAAAACATGACAAAAACAAGAATGAGATCCACATTTCCTTATGAGACTTCATCCCTTGCGGTTCTCTCTTCCATAAATTTTCAAATTGAAACAATCTTAATACATACCAGTCATTCTAAACTTAGTTTCAAGGGAGTGTAATCAGACGTTGACCTGGTTAGACTTGTAGTGCCTATTTTATTGATCTGTCTCGACTGTTTTTTTATTTCATTTTCGTGTGGAAATTTTTAGGGCGACGCCAAAACCTGCGCGAATTGGGCCTGAAAATTAGGTTTACAGAGAGGTAGAGGTGGTGGGGAGGGTTGGGCCAGAGACGAGCAAGGTGTAGAGAATGTGGGAGTACAACAACTGGTGACATGTTCACACCAAACTCAGCTCTCTGATACCTTCTTGAACCTGTCCTCCGATTTCATACTTCTTCTTCAATCTGTCCTCCGATTTTCTTCTTCAATCTGTCCTCCGATTAACTTCTTCTTCAATCTGTCCTCCGATTTCATACTTCCTCTTTCATCATCCTTCCTCTGATCGAGATGCACACCTTTGCTACGAACAATCGCGTAGGCCAAGGGGGATGATTTGATGCATTTGTTACAAATCGGTCGTGTACGATGTTTACGTTTGCTGCTCGTTTAGCTAAAGCTCGTGACGTAGTGAGTAGAGGAAAGTAGAGAGTGGGAGGGTGGCATTGTAGGAGAGTTCAAGAGAGGGTAGGAGACAGATGATGACAGTGCAGCTGAGAGAAGTGTGAGGAACAGGTAGTGGAAGCTGAACAACTCTCACACACTGCATGTCCTCCTGTAGCTTTATCACCTCTATCATCACTCACTCTTACTTAACTGAGTTGATGTTTGGGTCTTCAATTGTTGCAAATTTCAGCAATTTACTATCAAATCTTATAAAAATAGTGGAGTTGAAATGGAGATGAACAGAATGCTAGGTGTGATGAAGTACTAAAAAGGACCAATTCAAAAGTGAAATTATTTCCAGTGCATTGCAAATGAAGAACCAATGAAAAAGATGTTGAAGGACCAATTGGAGTGTCGATTAACTACGTACTCTCCTTCCCCTATTCCCTCACCTTCTCGAGCAACTACATAAATGTGAAACCTCCTACATCATTACCTCCATAATGAACGCTACACATTACTGCGGAGCCCCATCGCTTGCTGTTGCTGCTTTCGTGATCTTGCTATTCATTGCTGGCATTACTATATACTATGCTATTGGTGATCCTAACATGCCTCTTCATCCTGCTACTGCATACATCACGCTGACATAATGCTGAACATCAACAAACCAATACGTGCAATAAGTTAGTGGACTCGGTGGTAACGGACTTAGAATAGCCTCATGGAGATCGTTGCTGAGGGAGGCAATGACCGAGAGCAATGGCAAGCTACAAATCGATAGTTCCGTCAATCGGAAGCCATTTTGGCGGAAGGACTGAAAGGTAGAAGCTAATATGAGAAGACCATGAACTGGCAGAATCTTTCAATTTACGTCTCTCTCAAGGCACTCACTTGTATCATATAAAGCGAGCTTATATTCTTACTGAGAAAATGACCCTCAAGTTAGTGTGTTCATGAAGCTAGCAACATCTTCGTAGCCTCCGTATCCGTCGGACCATCTTAGCAGAACCGTATTCATAGTACCTTGCAGAACCGTATTAACCGTCTTCTCAGCATCTTGCAAAAACATGATCCGCATGCTACCACCTTCGTACCTTACCTTCGTGCCTTACGAACAGAGGACATCTTTATCCCATCTTTTTACCCCATTCACTCCTCCTCCACCTCTCTCTGTCCTCCTTGTCCTCCCTCAGATCATACCACCTCACTACACTCTAAGAGGATTCACCTTTTAACTGCTCAAGCAAGAATATCAACCCCACCTTGGCAAACTCGGTCATATTCACAGAACGATCTCGACTATTCGTATTCCTGGAACATGAAATGTCCCCATTAGGCCCACTCAAACCAAGATAAACCGTTCCCACCTCTCCGTCCCTCTTGCTTTCAAGCATGTGTAAGTTTGTTGTAGGGCCTGCAAACCCGGTTTCAGATAAAACATACGTGGATCCAAGCTCATACTTGGTTGTTCTAGCAAGTTTAAGTGCAACCTGTTCGGAGGGCCCCATATAACTAGCAATCTCCTCATCAGAACAGCCAGACAACTTAAGTCTTTGCTTTAACGAGTACACCAACTTACCACCAATATAGAAATTGGAAGCCCCAGGCACAGAAACCAAGTATGCTGATAACAACCCTCCACAAGCTGCTTCGGATATGGCTACAGTCTGTTGTCTTGATCTCAAGATGGATGCGATTTGCTCCACCAATTCTTGTACATCCTTAGGTGGGAAGTCCATTATGATATTTGCTAGTATCAATCTCTCACTCTTAGCTCGAACCTGCCACTTCTTAGCTGCTTGTATTGAACTTCTCTAATACCTGAACCACTCTGTTTGCTAACTGAAGTCGTGTGGAAATTCCAAAATCTTCGAGTCCACTTTTCAGTGGCAATACAAATCAAGTGAGAACACCAATGGTGTAGGAACAAGACCACACCATTCCACACTCACAAGCATGTCAGCGAAAACATTAAGGTTCAATGCCGGTAAGGTTCAATACGACGAAGAAACAAGACGCTGTTCCCCGTTGCGTCACAAGGGAGTAGTCACAATTAAACCTAGTTCTGAAGAACCAGACTTTCTTGCATTCACCTGGAAACCTAAATCCGACTTCAGCACTGGAGGGAGCCCAATTGAAAAAGATGAGTTGTTGTTAATACCTGGGGATGTAAACTTTAAACATATCAAATCATGTAAGACAGGACGAGTCTTTGCGTTGACCTTTTTGAGTTCCGGAGCAAAGCATTTATACTGGTTGCAAGATGTTGGTGATTTGGATGAGCCTGATCTATTAACTGAGAAGGATTTAGGTATAGTGAAACAAATCAATGATTTGATCGTCATTAAAGATGATGACGAAGAAGAAGAAGAAGAGGAAGTACATGAAACAGAGGAACAGGTTGCTGATGACGTATTGAAAGCATCAACTGAGTAAGTATGATTTTTAGATTTTTTTTAATTATTACTTTGAAATAATAAACTGTATGTGTATGTATATTAACAGTTTAGATTATTAGTTCAAGGTGAAGAATATCAGGAGAGGCTGCTGGTTGAAAGGTCCTTGAATCAAGCTCAACAGACCATGGTTTCAGATGGTACCCTTCTTTCCCATATCCCCATTTCGTCAATTTCGGACTTTTTAACTTTGGAGGTTGTTGAAGAGCATTTGGATAAATTGGACATGGAGATGTTGAAGAAGTTATATTCTCAACACTTGCCGCAGTCATTAGCTTCAAATCCTACCAAGCAAGATATCTTGGATACCGTGAGAAGTGGATTCTTTCAGCAATCAGAGCAGAAGTTGAGTGAACAGTTGAGACGAGGCAATGGGGCTGGTTACTTGTTGGCCCAAAGCTTGAAGTATGAGTATAAGGGAGAGGGTATAGGGAGCTTCTTGGATGGGGTACGTGAAGTTAGTCAGGCCGAATTGAAAGGTCGTGCTGACAATGAAGAGACAGAAGGGGGTGAGGCGAACGACGGCGAAGAGCAGAAAGACGTGTTGATGAAGAAATAAGGGAAAAGTTGATACTTTCACAAAGGAATTCGAGAGGATACCATCACCATGTGCTGAAGAAGGCATAAGAGGTACGAATATATCTTGACCACTTAAATCTTTAATTTAATAGAAGCAATGACTAGGGTGATGAAAAGACGACCTGCTAGTGAACTGCGTTCCTGAGTATTGTTGTATATCTAATAAAAAGCTGTGGAGGTCTTTCCCAGGAAGAATTGAAGTGCTTGAAAGCATGCACCCAACATTTCAACTTAATAACAGCCACCCTCTAAATGAAGTAATGCACACCAGGTTGTCTTCAAGTCTCAGAATTATACTCACTGCCTCTTAGACTGCTCTAGCAGGAAATCTCTTAATCTACTCCTCAAACAGGACGGGCTAAGTATGACGGCATGCTTCATGCTCATAACAAGATTTCGATTGCTGTATGTCGACTAGTATATAAACTATGGACATAATCACATACAATAAATAAGCATACATTAACGAGCATTTAAGTAAGTAGCTTGATTCGTAGGTATATTGGATCCAAGTCATCAGTTCAAGATCGGCAGATTAATTTAGAACTACAACGTCAAGCAAGCAGAAAGCCTCAAAGCCAGTACTCGTCACCAAAGCTATTGCACTACAAACCACGACATCTCAATCAATGAGCAAAATTGAATTAGTAACACAACCAGACAAGGATGAACTGAAGGGATCCCGAGTATCGGAACAAGCATTGAACAAGTTGCAGTACCTAATCGAGAGCAATTCAGCTACTCAAACGGACGACCCTAATGAAAACTCCCATCTGAATATGGGGGGTTTTCAAAATAAAAACGAGACTGAAAAGTTTGAACCAAAGGACCAAAAGAAGCTGCAAAATAGCAAGGAAGTCGAGTACGACCACGATGGATTTGAAATCCCAAAGGGCAAGATACCGTTGGACGGACAATTCTCAACTAGTGAAGTCAAACAACTAGTGAAACTTGCCAAAGAGGAGGGTTTTTTGTCGAAAGATGTGGACTTGAAGGTGATTGACAGGAATGAAATAGTAGGAGATAAGATTCAGATATCTGATGGTAATGACAATAATAACTCGAAGTAAGCTCCATTGTTCATAAATTTACTTTGTCATATCAATAGAGTAACATAGGGGTCACATCTAAAACCACAACTGTTCCGTTGACGAAATGTGCAAAATGGTATTGCCCATTGCTGCCCTGCACCTCATCGACCTGCCTTACACCATCATGTATTGAAACAAGTACACCAACTCTTTTAGAAGTACATTTTAATTTAATATTCCTCTTGTGAATACAGTACAATCCAATAGTCAACCCGACCTATTCTAATCAGCCCAATCCATACACTGCGTACATTATAACGATGCGTAGTGGTGGAATACTTACCAATTCTCGACTTCTCTTCTTGACCTATTAGAACGAAATTCGTAGTCAAAATTTCGAGACAAGAATACTGCGATAAAAAATAATGACATACAACAAAATTGAGGTCTAACCCTACTATTGCCCTCCTGTCCCAAGCAACAAACCAACCCAAAACCATTCAATTCGATCCTTGTTTCCAGAAGCCACGTCGCCAACTGATTACTTCGTACCTGAACTAAGATCGCTGTCATCCAGAAGATAAAACAACACACAACTTGGATGTGCCACTGTACCTGAGAGTTCTACTAGGCGTAAGAATATGGAAACAAGAACAACTCCTCAAATACCCAAGAGGGTATCCAAGAATCTTTTATATCTAATAGTGCTACTTGGTGCGCTATTAGCAATGCTAACTGGCTTCATACACACAAGGAAATTGAATGGCCCTGATGAAGCAAGTTGTAGGATGGTTTGGATGGGTCCTTCCTATGCTAGAATAAGAGCCTTTGATAAATCCCACACCAAATTTGCGTCAAAATATTCAATGTACCTATACAGAGAACAAGGGCAAGATCCAGTTCCTTCTTCTAAAGATGAGGGCTTCTCAATGTTAGACGGAATACCGATCTTATTTATCCCAGGCAATGCCGGTAGTTACAGACAGGCTAGATCAATTGCTTCAGAAACTTCGAACTTGTATTTCCAGGAATACTCTGGTGATGCTGCGGACCATTTGAATCAAAAAACTAAGAACTTCGACTTCTTCACGGCCGACTTTAATGAAGATTTTACTGCATTTCATGGTAGAACCATTTTGGATCAAGCGGAGTACTTGAATGAAGCTCTTTCGTTCATCTTGGATTTATACTCCAACAATCCCCATCCTCCTAAATCGGTCATCATACTTGGTCACTCAATGGGAGGTATTGTTGCAAGAGTCATGATGACACTTCCTAATTATCAAGAAGGTTCGATCAATACCATTTTAACATTAGCATCTCCTCATTCAGCATCTCCACTAACGTTTGATGGAGACTTACTTAAAATTTATTCTGCAGTTGATAAGTTTTGGGTTCATGGATTTCAGAATCATAATTCTACAGGGTTTCAGAACTTTTTCAGTGATAATGATGAAGATAAGGATATCATTGCCTTAGCCACAGAAAGGCTTGCAAATGTTTCTTTAGTGTCAATCACTGGGGGTTCGTTGGACACAACTTTACCCGCTGATTATACTTCGCTAGGATTTCTAGTACCGCCAACTAATGGGTTTACTGTCTTTACTACTGGTATTCCTAGTGTATGGACTTCGGTAGATCATTTGGCTATTGTATGGTGTGCGCAATTACGTCGTAGTATTGCAAGAGTCTTTCTTGAAATTACTGATGAACGTGTACCCGAAAGAACATTTGACTTGAAGAGGAGGATGTCAGTATTTAGGAAATACTTCTTGACTGGATTTGAAAAGTACTCCTTGCAAGACTCAATTGCATCCATCGATAATTTTGGACGTGCAAGTCAGATAAACGTAAAGTTAGACAGTGCAGCTGTTAGTACATTCATGCTTGGAGGTGAAAAATCTCTCAAGATTGATAAATTTAAATCCCTGCTGTTGAAGGTTGACGACATAAGCTTGTTCCAAATACCTCACAACGAGGTTGACGAATACAGATTCTCGTTGCTTAGTTCTTTTCACATAAAGAAATTCAATCCGGAGTCCAATGAGCTTTCAGTATTATTGTGCAAGAATACAGATAAAGACTTATCGATTGATAAAGATAATAGAATATTTGACTTCACCACTGGACGTACAAAGAAATACACTGCATTGACCTGTTTGGATACCTATGAAGACTTGAAGGTTCTTCCTAACTCTCTTTCGAAATCTTTGCTGGACTCATCCTTTGGCGGTGATAAATCTCTTTACCATGCCATACAATATGATGATGAGATCTTGAACCAATACGATGTGATATTAGTTAAAACATCAGGATCTTCCTTCACCAGCGATGAAGACTTCTTATTTGGTGAGTTATCCAGCATGAAATCAGTACAATATGAATTAGGCAAAGATTTGTTTACGATGTTTCAAAGAGGTGGAGCGGAAATATCCATACCTGCCAACCGTCCTCTTTCAGTGAATGTGGCCATTCCAGGCGCATGGAGCAGTTTATTGGTCTATAAATTACGGATAGGTACTAATAAACCAGATGAAAAGTTGAAATTTTCGCCGTTTAACACAATTTTTAGACAATGGAGCGACGAACCTTATGAAAGCAAGTGGCATATTAACGTTGATAATTCGAATGACAACAGGAGTTTGAAATTGACGGTACACGGCATTGCCCCATTTGTTCCGTTTCAAAGGAACGCCAAACGGGGACTCAATGTTGAAATTTGGAGTTCCCCGGCCTTGAATGTTTCCACACTTGACTTGACAGTTAGCATCGATTTTATTGGAAGTTTCAGATTGATCTTATTAAGGTATAGACTTGCGGTAGTATCTGCATGTACGCTGATTGTTTTGCTTGTTATTCTTATTCAATTCCACGAATTCTCAAGAACTGGAAAATTCCCCAACTTTATAGTGGCATTGACGAGGTTGAACGCTCCAATGAATTTATCTGTGATCGTCCTTACTCTCTTGCTTCTAAACTACGTTGCTAGAAATGAGTTGGCACAAAAATTGATAGGAGTGTATGATCCAGTTGGTATTCATGATTCGAATAAGATTCATACGTTACTTGGAAACTCCAAATTCAAGATGAATGCGTATTATTTGGGATTGGAAGAAGGCAGCTTATGGTATTTGGGAATAGTATTTTATTCAATGGGAACGTTCTTGGTGTTTGCAAGTTACTATGGTGCCATTGGAGGGGGATTATTTATTGTGCAAATCATTAAAGTCTTAAGCCAACTGATCAAGTTTTGCATTATGAAGGCTTATGAAAAACGAAGGGTAAGTGTTGAAAAGGGATTGGTGAAGCCAGATCGAAATACTTATGGCACGAAGTTAAGCACGGAGGAAAAGAAAAAGACTGAAGATGATTCCGATCAAGAAAACACAGTGGAAGAAGAAATTGGTCTGGTAGATGGTGGAGCTAGTTCAAATATGAACAATGCATTTAATAGGAAAGTTGCAGCTACTGTTTTCTTAATGGGCATGATTGCTTGGTACTTGCCATATCAATTTATTTATGTTATTGCTGTTTTGATACAAATGGTGAATGTTTTAAAGGTTATCTACCAAAGTTCCAATGATTACAACGTTCTCAATTACCAGATATCGATCTTGATACTAATGTTGTGGATTTTACCAGTGAATGTACCGATCCTCATTGTTTTCATTCACAATTTGGCTATTAGTTGGACGACGCCATTTTCTTCACATCATAATATCTTGTCCATCTTACCAATATTGATAATGGTACAGATTAATAACAACCGGTTACGAAACAAGTTCCGGTTGAAGTACTTGAGGGCTATTAGCTGGTTTATTTATTATTTCGTTGGGTATTGTTTGGTATATGGTATCAGACATACCTTTTGGATTCATCATTTGTTTAACGTGTTTAGTTGTTTGATGATAGTGAGTTTGTGGGATGAAAGGCGGTAATAGTGAGTTGCAGATGAAAGGAATTATAGCAGGAGTTAATCTTGGAGATCCCTTTACAAAGTAAGTTGTCATACGAATTATTCATTAGACTAATATACAATAAAACATTAAATCGCAAAATGAAGATAGAGAGAGAACTAAAGGGATGTTTTGATAGGAGAAAACACTCTCTAAGAGGAAGCAGAAGAGTACTTGGTAACAGCTCTGGTACCTTCAGAAACAGCGTGTTTGGCCAATTCACCTGGTAAAATCAATCTAACAGCAGTTTGGATTTCTCTAGCTGAGATAGTAGATTTCTTATTATAAGCAGCTAACTTAGAAGCTTCACCAGCGATTCTTTCAAAGATATCGTTAACAAAAGAATTCATGATAGACATGGCCTTTTGGGAGATACCGGTATCTGGGTGGGTTTGCTTCAACACTTTGTAGATGTAAGAAGAGTAAGTTTCCTTTCTAGTCTTGGTTCTCTTCTTGGTTTCAGTACCAGTGGAAGAGGTCTTCTTAGCAGCTGGCTTCTTTTCAGCTGGGGCCTTAGAGGCTGGTTTCTTTTCTGCTTTGGTTGGAGGAGCCATGTTGATTAATAGTAAGGATTGATTTATACTTTAAAAGATTTCATAAAAAAACATTTAAAACTAATGGCGATTCGATTGTATTTATATAATTTCGATTTGGATACTGGAGGGGGGTTGAACAATTTGGGGGTGTAGGAAAAACGAAACTGCACCAAGAGGAATTTAGTGAGAAGAGAGAAAGTGTGTGAGGGAGGCTAACCAACAGAGTCAATGGGCAGTACAAACCAAACAAACAAGTGAAGTGAGGGAGGCAAACTAGAGTTTGACGCTGCGCAAAAAGAAACAATCAGGATGTTGGTGCTAACCTTGTGGAGCAAATTCTCTCCTTCGAGTATGTGTATCCACCTTGGATGCGTTCACTGGTACCTCACGAACCTCTCTCAACCACTCTGCACCTCAATAAAGACTCCTCCGCACCAAACCTGGAGTAGTGAAACCGGTCTCACCTTTACACAAACGTGGGAGTAATAGTCAGAACACCTGTATTCCACCGTACAATTTAGAACGACGCGGTAAATGAAAGCACGACACGTCGCGAAACCAAAACGTGTCACTAAATGCCGCCTGTTTGTCCACACCAAAAACCGATTTCAGCGCGAGGGCGCCGCCGCTTTTCTAGCGACACCGATTTGCGACTTGGTGCAAATGATTCAACCCCCCCCAGTGGCACCTCCATATAAATATAAGTTGATTTCCCCCTTGATACAAAGCAAAATATATTTTTCTTTAGTTAACTCATACATAACAAATAACAAATCAATCATATAATGTCTGGTGGTAAAGGTAAAGCCGGTTCTTCCGAAAAAGCTTCAAGCTCAAGATCCTCTAAGGCAGGATTAACATTCCCAGTTGGTAGAATCCATAGATTGTTAAGAAAGGGTAACTACGCTCAAAGAGTTGGTTCTGGTGCCCCAGTTTACTTAACCTCAGTCTTGGAATACTTGGCTGCTGAAATCTTGGAATTGGCTGGTAACGCTGCTAGAGACAACAAGAAGTCCAGAATTATCCCAAGACACTTACAATTGGCCATCAGAAACGATGAAGAATTAAACAAATTATTGGGTCATGTCACCATTGCCCAAGGTGGTGTTTTGCCAAACATTCACCAAAACTTATTGCCAACAAAGAAGGCCAAGCCTGGAAAGGCTTCCCAAGAATTGTAAACTTACGATATTTTAATTCAATCATTGATACATTATTACGATGTACAATATCCTTCTTTTAAATCGAAGGCGTTTGTTATGCAAACAAGTGTATATTAGCAACTGAGGTAGTTTTAATTTTCTTTTATCTATATATTTACTGAATGGAATATATTGTTGTACTATAACTGCTGTATCGTAGTGACTTCTTTATTAATGGAATGCTTATGTCGAGTTTTTCACTGATGACGTTAAAATTTCATTCCACTTTCTCTTCACCTTGATCCTTTGCTTAACCTTGCTCCCTTCCACTTCGTCGCTTGTTGCCTCCACCAATGGAAAAGTTCACTAACTGGAGAGACAAGGGAACGGGAATATCTCCCTTTATGCCCTTCCAATTCCCTACATTGACTTTGATAACCTTCATCCCAAAATCAGTAATCTTCACACTTAAAGTTCCAATAGTTATAGCATTATGCTCCATTTACTATCTCACCTCAATCAACGCTATATTGAGATTACTAGTGCTTGTTATATTTGGTTTCAATAACTTAGAGGTACTTGTTGATGGTGTTAAGAGGTCAAATAGACAAAAGATTAATCTGATCTTACCAAAGGTGGGTGACTTGGTTATTACCAACTATTCGTCTCCCATCGATGGGTTATTCATAGCTTTAGCATCTAGAGCTACAAATTGGCGCAATATAGCTATATTGATTCCTGACACACAGGGAACCAACTACATATACAGCATTTGGTCCTTAGTTTCATTCACTTTTAGTGGGAAACATACTGGTCAACCTGTCGAGTTATCCGACCCAATTCTTAAGAATAAGGTCTGTTTCTTGTTGTTGGAGGGTACTCCATCAAACAACTCAGCCATCTTACCTTTTATTCAAGTGAAGAACGTGCCTGAAACATTCAACTTCAAATCGTTGGTTGTCAAGTATTCTCCTTCTTACTTCTCTTTGCCTGTGCCTCATGTCTCGAAGTTGAAATACTTCTTTGAATTGGTCACCGTATTGAAGATAGAGAATAACTTCATCAAACTTAAGGTATACAAGTTTACTAAGTTCAATTTGAATGAGTTCAAGGATTCCTTCGAGTTGAACTCTCTAAATGCAGTTGAAAGTAGGTTGAGTATTCCAGAGAAGGAAAGATTCTGGGATTCCTTCACAAGTATGAAGATTAAGAAGAAGGTATAGAGCACTTTCGTAGGTTGTTCATTATAGAATTACAATTCGTTTAATAAATTTTGTACAGATCAATATATATGAACTGTTCTAATTATTCCCACTGATCATTTTGGATTCTCCCAGAGATCGTAGATATAACACCTGCTTCTTTCAGCTGCAGTTGGATCTGTAAGCTCATGTTGACATAGTATTTGATTTATCAATTGATTATATTCTTTCATCAATTCACCTTTTCTGTTTTTTGAAGGATTCCATAGGATCTGCAAAATCGTCTTCATCAAGTCTTTGGTTCTTGAAGCTTTCCATTGGATCCGCAAACTCATCTTCTTGATCAGGTTTCTTAAAACTATTCATTGGATCTGCAAATTCATCATCCTGTCCAGCTCCTGGCTTCTTTAAACTATCCATTGGATCAACAAATTCGTTGTCATTATATTTCTTTTCTTTGACCACTCCCATATCTTCATCTCCCTTTTCACCACCTGTTATCATCTTATAACCTCCACTTGCACTCTCAATCTTCTTCTCATGTTTCTTCTTTTCTATTGGAACAAGATCATAATCAATCAAATAATCCTCCTCCTTCTCGTCTCCTCTCAACTTAAAATACATATGATCAACCTTCAAACTGCGCTCAAAGATAGCGACTCCATTGAAGTTATCAACGGCCAACACACAACTCTTGTAATTAGCATATTTCAAGAAACAGAATCCGCGATTCTTCTTCGTATTAGTAACATCCTTGAGCATCTTTATGTGAGTTGGTATACCATACTGGGAGAATATAGTTATTATGTCGTCTTCCTTCAAGTCAGGATGCAAGTTTCCTATATGGAGATAAGAGGTATCTCTGTAATCATAATGCCATGAATCTTCATAGATAGTATTAGATCGTAGTTCTTTTTGGTTAATCTGATTGATTCGGCGAATTGTATTCATAGCTGTTAATCCTTCAAGCGAAGTATAGATCCTCTACACACTTGCCTCTTCTAACTTCCTTCAGCTTGGCTCTCATCAAATCTTGATTTCCATATTGGAATGTGACTAAGCATTTATTTATATGTGCAATGACCCTAACACCAATACATTAAGGAAAACAGGCTGAGATGAGTTCGTATTTTTTTTTCAATTTAATCGATACTGTAAGAGAAGTTAATACTGTAACGAAAGACACTATGGCTAAGAAGGAAGTCAAGAAGGTTGAAGCCGCAAAGCCAGCGAACGATACCGTTCTGAGAAAGAGAAAGCCAGTTGAAGTGGAACAAGTCGAAGAAGAATCAGATGACGAGTTTCAAGTAGAAGGTTTGATCGATGTTGAAGCATCGCAAGATGAAGATGAAGACGAAGAAGAAGAAGAAGAAGAAGGAGAAGAAGAAGACTCAGATGCTTCAGATGAGGAAGAAGTTGAAGAAGACTCAGATGCCGAATTCAATGAACTCTTGGGAGAGGAAGATGAAGGCAGTGACGCAGAATCAGAAGACTTCTCAGATGAACCAAAAGATACCATGTCTATTACTGACAGATTATCTGGAGTCAAAATCAGATCATTATCCAATGCCAGCACAGACGCAGAAGCACAGGATATCCATACCAAGTACTCTGATGGTAGACCAAGAATCATCAAGCCAGAAATTGAACCTGTTTATGATAGTGATGATAGTGATGTTGAAAACTTCAACACTATTGGTAATATTCCAATTTCCGCATACGAAGAAATGCCACATATTGGTTACGATATTAATGGTAAGAGAATCATGAGACCTGCTAAGGGTTCTGCTTTAGATCAATTATTGGAGTCCATCGACTTGCCTGCTGGTTGGACTGGTTTACTTGATCAAAATACTGGCGAAGGTTTGAAATTGACTGACGAAGAATTAGAATTGATTAGAAAGATTGGAGCTCAGGAAAGTACTACTGACAACATTGACCCATATGAACCATACATTAACTGGTTCACTTCTACTACAGAAATTATGCCTTTAACTGCTGTTCCTGAACCTAAGAGAAGATTCGTTCCATCTAAGCATGAAGCCAAGAGAGTAATGAAGATTGTCAGAGCTATCAGAGAAGGTAAGATTATACCTCCTGACAAGGTCAAGGAAAAGGCTGAAGAAGAACAATATGACTTTGACTTATGGCAAGATGAAGTTCCTTTACCTGACCATGTAATGACATTGAGAGCTCCAAAATTAGCTCCACCAACTAATGAAGAATCTTACAATCCTCCTGAAGAGTACTTGATGACTGCCGAAGAAAAGGAAGCTTGGTTAAAGGCTGACCCACTTGACAGAGAAAGAAACTTCATTCCTGAAAAATATGGTGCCTTAAGAAAGGTCCCTGGCTACAAGGAAAGTGTCAGAGAAAGATTCGAAAGATGTTTAGACTTATATTTGGCTCCTAGAGTTAGACACCAGAAGTTAAATATTGACCCAGAAAGTTTGATTCCTGAATTGCCATCTCCAAAGGATTTAAGACCATTCCCAATCCGTTGTTCAACTATTTACCAAGGTCACACAGCAAGAATACGCACTATATCTATCGACCCTCGTGGTCTTTGGTTAGCATCTGGTTCTGACGATGGTTCTGTAAGAGTCTGGGAAGTTTTAACTGGTAGAGAAGTTTACAAGGCTCAAATTGTAAAAGAAGACAACACTGATGACAAGATTGAATCTGTCGAATGGAACCCAGATTCAAATATCGGTATTTTGCTTGTTGCTGCAGGTGAATTCATTTACTTGTTGACTCCACCAGTATTCGGTTTCGACATTGAGAACATCTCCAAATTAAGAATTGAAGCCGGTTGGGGTTACGCCAAGTTTGGTAGCAATAAAGAACATAATGTTGATGTTGCCAAGGATGAAGATTCTGATGACGAAGACGATGAAGACAAGGGAAATGCAAAGACAAAGTCACACACCAGTGAGGTGAAGAAGGATGTTGCAAAGTGGTACACTCCATCAGAAGCACAGACCAAGATGGGTATAAATGCTGTTATACAAACACGTAAGACCGTAAAGAAGGTTTCATGGCACAGAAAGGGTGATTACTTCGTCACCGTTTCACCAGACAGTAATAATACTGCTGTTCTCATCCATCAATTATCCAAGCACTTATCACAGTCTCCATTTAAGAAGTCAAAGGGTATCATAATTGATGCTAAGTTCCATCCATCCAAACCACAATTATTTGTTGCATCACAGAGAACCATCAGAATATACGACTTGGCACAACAAGTGTTAATCAAGAAGTTGTTACCTGGTGCTAGAATGTTGTCGTCGATTGATATCCATCCAAGAGGTGACAATTTGTTAGCTTCTTCATTAGATAAGAGAGTATTGTGGCATGATTTGGACTTGTCATCCACTCCGTACAAGACGTTGAGATATCACGAAAAGGCTGTAAGAACTGTTAAGTTTCACAAGGCAAACTTACCATTATTTGCTTCTGCTTCTGATGATGGTGTTGTGCATATTTTCCATGGTGCAGTATACGACGATTTCATGACTAACCCATTGTTGGTTCCATTAAAGAAATTGACCGGACACAAGATTATCAACAGCATTGGTGTCTTGGACTTAATCTGGCATCCGAAGGAAGCTTGGTTATTCAGTGCAGGTGCTGACGGTACTGCCCGTCTCTGGACTACATAGAGATTGTATTTAATAGTAATAAAATGTTCATTAGGGAAATAAATAGATGTAACTAGCCACTCTCGGATAGGTAATCTGTGTTTCCACCCTGCTTATACTCAAAGTAGGTGACTTCATGGTTATCATATTCAAAGACAAACAGATCATGTTCCGAAGAAGTTAATAATGTTGGTAACATGAATTTCAAATTACTGGTGATACCAAGGTTTTCTGGGTCCATTATCCACAGTAATTTCTTCCAATCAAGTACTCCTTCTCCACACGGAGACAGAACAGGGGATTTATAAGAGTTTCTAAATTCCTTCGATACCTCAGCTGTAAATAAATATAGACCTCCGACTTCGAGCTTTGAGAGCAGATTCTCTGTGGATTTGGAAGGTGCCGACTTAGTGTCGTTCCACGAAGAACTAGTGGAGCCCACCTTCCATAATAGAATACCACGAGACTTATATTGAGGTAAATCCACACCCACCTCTTCGACAGTTTCTCTAAATATGCATTCCAACGCAGTCTCATCAAGTTCCAATTTACCACCAACACCATTCCACCTGCCCATCCAGGGTTTCTTTTCTCTATTCAATAGCAATATCTCATTGGTTTCTTTGCAGTAGATGAACCCAAGGGTATATCTTAGTCTTTCCATTGCTACTTACTTAAGCTTACTTAAGTTTTTCACTTTAACATTATCCATTGATAATATAATAACCACCACCCTCCAATCGATCACCACAGAAACTGGCTCACGTAATCACAAGTGAGGACGTCATTTGCAAAGTTATGTTTGCCAAAAGCCGGTTCAAACCAGTGAAGTTTATCAATCAGCCGTTAATTGGTGATTTCCCTCTTACCCTACGGATTATCGATCACTCTTGTACGAACCAGGTTCATCCATGATTAAATTTTCACTTTCACAATAAGCTCGACAGGACGATCAAAATGTATCTCAAGACGTTCCGATTCTCCCCAAACTGGTACCGCTAGATATATAATGACTGAACTTGCGAACCTATCAACTTCACATTCAATATTTTTGCTTCAACGTGTACTTCTCTCGAGCTTCTCCTCTTCACTTCACCTCACCCCAGCTCAATCCGTCTTACAGTTATACCAAAACATCCAAACATCAAGTCTGTCTAAGACAAAAAAATATCATAGCCTCAAAATTCAATTTAAACTTGAAGAGGCTCCATACTTTGTAAACCATTCTCCCGTTGATCTGATATTGGAATCCATACTCGTATGACTTGAAAGAGAATGTCCAAATCTTCATCCTCGATACCTCTAAGCTCAGCTTGGGTATCAACTACCTCGTTGGCATCACAGGCCATATCAAATCAATCAAGCACAAACACTATGGCATCAACTTTAACCAATCCAACAACCATTTCTTCCATCAATATACAATCCAATGTTCGATCACTCATCTTGCCATTATTGACAGATCAATTAGATCAAATCAAATTCAAAAAGACCTTGAAATTGAGCAACATCTTTGACAATAATACCATGATCGACTTTGTAGATGTGGTGGATTTTATTAATGAATTTGCCAACTCATATAATCCTCCATTGGAAATCGTCAAGTTGTCACTTCAAAGTAATCAAATCACAGAAATACCTGCCAACATTTCCCTAATCTCAAAATCTATACGATTCTTAGATCTCCATAATAATCACATTCATTCGATACCTGAATCAACCTTCAATGGCAAAGATTTCTTAAACTTGGAGATTTTTGATATTTCTTCAAATAACTTGAACAACTTACCACAGTCTCTAGGATTGTTGAAGAGCTTGAGGGTGGTAAGTTTGAAAGATAATTACTTCAAGTATTTACCTCCAGTTTTGAGTGAGTTGAATAATTTGAACTTGATAGAAATTAACAACAATCCCTTGATTTTACCGTCATTAGAGTTGATAAAGGCTTTCCAAAACCAAAGGGCTGATCATGACTGGGTTATTGAATTAAAAGCCTATTTGTCTCATAATAAATCCTTGCTTGACTATAAAATAAGTGAACAGATCCAAAAGGCCACAACTAATCATAATCTGCCTTCGCAGCCTCCCCCAGCTATCCCAGCTATTTCAGGGGTGTCGACTGCATATCTTCTTCCACAATTACCAATACCTTTGGGCCCTGCTCCAACTTCAACTGCAACGGCAATCACTAGATCGAAGAGTATCTCAGAAACATCTTCCAAAGCTAAGGCTTCGAAAGCAGCTAGGAGAATGGGCCTTCTCATAAAAAAACCTAATGACATTGATAATACCACTATTTTATCAACTTCAGTTGCAAATGGATCTAGCTCAAATCTAGCTACGTCTATACAGGCAATCATAAATCTGCCTCCTGAAATTAATGAAGATTACTCCTTATCATATGCTAAATTTGCTTCAGCTGAAGAAACCTCAATCCACACCGGAATACCTCTTTCAGAACCTCCATTGCCTGAATTGAATATTCCGCAAATCCCTAATGGAACTACCGCCATATCCACAACGTCTTTATCTTCGAATGTGCCAAATTCTTTAACTAATTCTCCGATGTCTATTCTGGCAAATAAGTCAGGGGTATCCTCAAGCACCAACGCTACGACAACATATGCATCGCTGATACTACCACCAACAAGTGGCTCTGAGGTGAATTATGGTAATAGACCCAGTGCAAGATCAAGATCAAACACTTTAAGAGAGATTGATAAAATTTTGGAAAAGAATGATATTGTGGATACCGAACACAAATCTGGTGCCTACTTTAGAAGATTGTCCACGCTACAGGAAATTCCTGTAGGCGAGTCATCTCATCCATCAACTGCATCCATGAGTTCCAGCGCGGTGCCAATTGTTGAGAATGGTAGGGAGCAGTTTTTAAATTCCAATAAGCACATGAATCTTAATAAGGGAAACCACTTTCAGCAACTTCAGGCTCAAAAGGAGGTGATACAACCCTCCCAGTTACTGAGCACAGGGTCTCACCCAAGTTCGCTAAGTAACTCATTCACACAAACTCAGTTGCAGCAACAATTTCAACACCAACACCAACTTCAATTACAACAGCAACAAATATCCAATCCAACTCAAGATCAAAGAAATCTACTGGGCCATCAACGTGATGAATCTTATAATAATGTTAAATCACTCCCTCCAAAATTAAGCCAACTAGAGATTTCTCCTTCAAAAGTGTTGAGTACTTCTAAGAAGTATCCCTCGAACACACTTGTGAAGGTATCAAGAAAGATCCTATTCGCGTTCAGTGAATTGCATTCCTCTGTGAGAAGATTTACTGGATTTTGTGTTGACAAGAAGATCACACTTAGAATGGTTGCCTACCTTTACACTACTAAAGCAAATATTGATTCGTTAGTGGAGAGCTTGGAACAAATGGAAGAGACGAATGACACTTCTGGAAATACTACAAACACCAGCAATATAATTGTGTCCTTGCACACTTGTATTTCATCGTTGAAATCGATAATGAATTTGTTGAGCGAAAGCTTTGCGTCATTTGTTGCCAAGATAGATGTCTGCTTTATTAGAATGCTTTACTTGACCCTATACGGATCTTTTAACGAGTTGATGAATGCATACAGAATATTGGCTCCGAATTCAAAGGTCCCCGTGTTTAATCTCCCACAAATATCTGTTGCTTCTAATGGGACCACACCTGTTGGCGCTGTTGTTGCAAATTCGGGATCCACATCCAATGGTGCTGTGAATTCGGCAGCTTCTGTATCTTCTGACCCCAAGTCTTTGAAACCAATCAACACTAGTATTTCATATGACACAGATGATGTCGACGAAAAGTTGTATAGAGCAATCGAAATTTCGACTTCCAATGCTCAAGTTGTATTTGGAGAATTGACCCAAGCAATTGGCAAGAGTGCTATTGATAGTGCCAATGCAAATTCAGGCATTGTTGGCGATAATATCGACGGAGAAAACTCAACTTCGAGCTCTAATATTAACCATGCTGTGGCTACAAAGGTAAAAGAGTTGACGACTGTTTGCATGACTTCCATGGATATCACTAAACGTTTGAAGACCAAATTAATTACAATCAGAAACTCTCCTTCGCAACCAACAAAGAGTATGTTTTGGGATGATATCAATTTGTTCCTTAAAGCTATTATTCAGACCTTTTCATCTGTAAAGGGAATCATGAAAGATTTGCCAATTTTGAATGATATTAGATCATCAATGGCAAATTTAACAAAGACCACCAAGGATGTGACTATCTTGTTAGAAATTTCATCTTATAAGACAATGTCTTTGGAGAGTCACGCCAATTCTTCTTTAAACTCTTCAACCTCTACTGCACCTCCGCAGTTGCCAACTATTCCAAGTGTTTCAAATATCTTCACTCCGATGTCGCTGCATCCCCAATTACAAAGTTCGGCATCTGGGTTCAATTGGATGAACGCTTCGTCAGCTGCAGCTTCTGCAGGTTTGGGCACTCCAACAGCACGAGCATTGTCGGTATCAACATCTGGTGTAGCACCATTACCTGGTATAAGTACGGAGAATGGTTTCAACCATAATTTTAATGGTCCCGCATCAGCATTAACTAATACAAGCAATGCATTTTCGAATCCTGCAATGAGCCCTGGAATCCCGGGATCTACAACAATGGCTCCGGTAACTGCTCCAGCCCAGTCAACTGGACAATTTTTCGCAAAGAATGGAATGAACCCATTTGATGGGTTGATCATGGCTAATAGAGATAGAGATGATAGTGAGCAAAAGCACAATACTTTCAACTTGTGAATTATAAGATCTCCGGTAAGTATATAATTTGCAATTAGAAATAGGCAATTAGAAATAGGCAAATTTAAATCAGAAACCTTAAATCAGTTCTTTCAATCAATTTGCTTGACGGGGTGCATCTCCTACGTCTCTCTTGGTATTTCACAAGCTTCAATCCTGCCTTCTGTTTTAGTGAGCTCTGCACCAAACTTTTCAAACGCAAAAAAAATTGTTCAAGCCGTGAGTCGGTGATGAACAGATAAAACTTGCGCTAAACAGACTCATACACAGATGGCTATCTTTCTTGAAGAACCTCCACTTGCTGACAACAACCAGGTCCTCAAGGACTTGGTTGGTGGAACTATGGGTGGTATTGCCCAAGTCTTGGTTGGGCAACCATTTGATACTGTTAAAGTCAGATTGCAATCAGCTCCAGAAGGAACTTATTCCGGTGCCCTTGATGTTATCAAGAAATTATTGGCTAAGGAAGGACCTAAGGGTTTCTACAAGGGTACTTTGACTCCGTTGGTTGGGGTTGGTGCCTGTGTCTCTGTCCAGTTCTCAGTAAATGAATACATGAAGAGAATGTTTGATAGTAAGTCTGCTGGTACTCCCTTGACCTTGGCACAATTCTTCTCCTGTGGTGCTGTTGCAGGATTCGCCAACGGGTTCTTAGCTTCTCCAATCGAACATATCCGTATTAGATTGCAGACGCAAACTGGAGATGTTAAGATGTTCAACGGTCCTGTTGATTGTGCTAAAAAGGTCTACCAGGCTTCCGGTGTACAAGGGTTATACAAGGGTTTAGGTCCAACTTTAATCAGAGAAAGTATTGGTTTAGGTATCTATTTTGCCACTTACGAAGCCCTTATTGATAGGGAATTGAAAAAGAACACTGCTCTTGAAAGAAGAGACATCCCTGGATGGAAATTGTGTGTCTATGGTGGGTTATCTGGTTATACATTATGGCTTGGTATATACCCAATTGACGTTATAAAATCAAAGTTGCAAACTGATTCCTTGCAAAAGCCAATCTACAGGAGCGGAATATCAGTTATCAAAGACATTTCAGCTAAGAATGGTATTAAGGGATTCTACAGAGGTTTCCTCCCAACCATCTTGAGAGCAGCACCAGCAAACGGTGCCACTTTCGCAGTCTTTGAGTTGACCATGAGATTGCTAGGCTAATTTACTACACTGATACCGAGAATTAGACATAAAAGCTTGTGTATTATGTATATAGTGTATTAGAGTTCCCAAAATTCCAAAAATCATAAATAAAATTAAACGTATTTGCTATAAAAATGCTTCACTCCTTCTTTAACAGCTTGCTCAAACTTGCGCTGTATACCTTGAGGTCAGAAGACTGAGCACAAATATTCTCTGGTTTAACTCCGTAGTTCCAGTAGTCCTCATTGAACATCTCATTATCCTGATAATCTTGTGGTCTGATGACTCGAATAAATTCCATATGATCCATTAAGTGTTCGCTGTTAAATTCATATCCATCTGAGCCAAGTAGTTCTACCTTTTCATAAAAACCTAGCTGCTCCTGGTGAGGTGTACCTTGTGATTCAATATCTTCACCTTTGTCCCGCTCCTTTTTCGATTCTCTAATTCTTCTATTAAAGTCTTTATCAATTCTCAAATGCAACCCTGGAATCAAGTCAATGATATAAAGGAAGAAACATGTAAGAATGAAGCAATACACAAAAGTGACCACCACCCCCAACAATTGGTAACCAAACTGTATCCAATGACCAGAAATCCAGCCTCCATGGGAAAAATAATCACGATTGGCAAAGATCCCTGTAAGCAAAGACCCAAGCATACCAGCAATACCGTGAATGGCAAACAAGTCGAGAGCATCGTCAATCTTCATGAAATACTTGATTCTTGTTGCTAAGTTACACAAGATTGCACCCACAACCCCAAATACAAACGACTTCCAGTAATCGGATTGTGAAGAGACATAACCACCAGCTGGAGTAATTACAACTAGACCGGTCATGACTCCTGAAGAAAATGAAATCATGGAGAATTTCCTTCTTTGTACAAAGTTCGATTGTGATTCATGAAAGTGTTGGTTCATCTTTGCCCCAGTTTCTGAGATTGTGGGGACCAAGGGAATATTAGTTTTTATTTCTTGACCTTCATTCATACCATGATTAGGTATGAGACTAACATCACCTTCTAAGGGGATGGAAGAGAAAAAGTAATCGATCAGTGACCAAACAACTCCACTTACAAAAGCAGATATCAATGTATTGGTAAAAATTGATACTGATGAGGTTGAAAATTTGAAATCACAACCCCCAATAAAACCAACCCAACCAAAGGTGACGAAGAAAGTGCCCACTATTATATAACCCGTGTTTGAATTACGGTAATTATACAAAATCCTGGGATTTCTGGGTCCCAAGATATATGAATACGCCAATGCAGTGGAACCACTAACAACATGGATACAAGTACCACCGGCAAAGTCTAGAACTGGGAGTTTGTCGAGATCTATTGAGAGCCAACCATTACTGCTCCAGAACCAATAAGTAACAGGGTTGTAAATGATCAAGGACCAAAAGAATACAAACACAAGCATAGGCAAAATTCGCCCTCTCTCAGCAATGCACCCGGGAAAGGTGAAGGCAGCGCAAATAACCTTGAAGAAACCGTTAAATAGGAAATGAATAACCGCAAGGATTTCGCCTCTTGAGTTGGAAAACAACCATTCGTTTGGGTCTCGGAGATTTCTTAGTACCGCACGATCCAAGTTACCTATGAATCCGTTCAGGGAGGGTGAGTAGCACAAGGAGTAACCCCAAATGAACCAGTCGATGAATATTAAAGGTGTTAGCATCAAGGGCACAGCAAGCATCGTTAAAGATGACCTTCTTTGGGTTAATCCAGAATAGAACAACGCTATACCTATTAGAACCAAGGGTAGCAAGGCAGTACAGAAGATCATATATAGTGAGTTGACACTAGTGACAAGGTCTAGTTGTGCAACCTGAGCGGACATAGTGACACCTTCTTGTAGTGGATTTCGGTCTTTTCAAAGAGTTCAATAACCTTAGATGGTATCCATGTATTTCGTGTGTTCTAGCAGGGAGAGGTGTGGAGTTTACCTTTCTGAAGCACTCGAGATCAATTTTCACCTTCAAGTTTTTTCAATCAAATATGCATGCACCAAAAAGAAAAGCGCAAAAGCCGTTATTCTGGAGAGGTGGACCAGCAGTAGACCTCGAAGCATTTGGTGCAGAGGTATGGTACTTTGAAAGAATTGGTGTCGCTGGAACTGCTGGTGGAGTTGTATTTTGTATTGGAGTTGAAACTAGGGCATTTCCTGGCGTCGAAGATGCTACGTCTATCGAATTCCCTCTTCAAGAACGCACAGTTCAAGCAGGTTGCAAACAAGGTAGAATTTGAAGATGTCGCAAGGTTGTATCCATTGGTCAACATACCGTCAATTTCATCATCAGTATAGGACAATTGGAAGGTTGATCTATTGGCATTGAAACCAAGTTCTTCGTTAGAGTTATAAACGATCAATGGTGGTAAATATGGATACTGAATAGCGTCCCCAATGGAACTACCACAATGCCCAGCAGTTGCGTGTTGATCAGCACAATCACTCTCATGTTGAATGTTGTTGAGTCGTATGCTGGGATAATCATTTTGGAGATCACATCCTAAAAATAAGGGCCTTTTGTTTAAGTTATCCTTCATTACTTGCTCCCTTGTTGGAACTCTAGGAAAGCTTGATTTGAAAACATAGGTTTTATTATAACCAATCCTCTGACTCAACTTGAAGTAAGGTAGATTAAAAGTTGCATCCTGATTATGATATCTATTGGCCAAATGATGCAACGTTGTTCCATTCGGATAGTTTTCATAATCAGACGTTATATCATACGTGAGTATGACATCTATGTCTCTTGCCCTAACCAAGAATGGCTGAACTGGGATGTTTTGCCCATCATCTCCTCCATCAGCAAGGTACATATGACCTTTGCTTGCAATGTCCCTAATATTGTTCTTAACTGAAGAGTCTCCTCCATTGTGATACCCATAGAAAGGATTAGGCGAATATATTGCGTAGTCTGGATGCAATTGTGGTTGCTCAGAAGAGATGTATTCCAAGCTAAGTCCAAATGTTTTCAAGATAGTATCGATTGCTTGAGATACATCCAGCTTCACGTTGGCTGTTATCTTGTAAATATGCACAAAAATATGGTTGAATAGCGAAGACAGAGTGCCTGTTATATACCCAACATTATCAAATCCAGAAATACAGTATGAAGCGTTATCATATTCAGACGATATGACGGACTTGCCTCCAAATAGAGAAGACCCCAAATATTTCACTGGAATAAACGCATTGAGATAAGAATCCCACAGGCCAAACTCAAATGGGGTGAACTCCAAGACATGTGAATCCATGCTGGTATCTTTATACTCAGGATGTTTCTCAATTGTACCTACTATTGGGAATGGTTGCAAATAATTCCTAAAAGATTCCAATTCCGTACTTGAGGTCAATGTGACTCCTGGTGTTCTTGCCAAGCTACTGAATATCCTTCTAGCTAACGCCCTCCCCCAATAGTCAGTGAATGAGAGATGAAACCCCGCCATCTTCTTAGCTCGTACCTCGATGTGAAGATCCTTGTAATAACTAAAGATGTCCTTTATTGAAAGTATTGGAGCAGACAGCTTATTGGATTTGCTAAACACTGTCCTCAATATACTGGAGAATACGGACTCCTTTGAGGGCTCAGGGGCTTTACCTATTCCGAAGAACTTGAGCATATTTGAAAAGAATCCTTCATTTTCACCGATAGAGACATGCTTCACCTCTCCCACAATCTCACTTGATCTACTATTGTCGAGATTCATTTGGACCTCCAGTTGTTCAAAGCTAGGTACTCCCTTCAACAACTGTTTATCCAAGCTCCAATAATCTTCTCTCATTTCTTTCACCGTCTTAAAATCATTGACAAAGCTGCTCATTACAAACCACGACCCACCAGAAATACCTCCAATGTACGACAGGGATTGCAAGAGGCCACTGAGAGGATTTGATTCTTCTATTCTTCCATCGAATGCATTCACAACTCCGGCTCCAATCAACATTGCCCGGTACCCTCCGCCGCTAATGGCTAGGGCGATCTTGGTGGGCTTGGTCTTCTGGTACCCAGTATAGTTGAACCCAGGAATTTGATTTCTCTCGAACAAGGCTGCCAATGCTATCTCAGTGAGCTTATTCCTGTTCTCGATATAAAACTTCTCTTCCAGGCAAAGCTGATTGTCAGCCCGTCTTACCAACATAGATGAAGGGCATATGACTCTATATGGCGCGTAGGATCCAATGAAGGCATTCTTCACAAAGCTTGAATTCGAATCTGATTGAAGCAATTCTGAGCTGTCTGCATACCTGATAGAAGTCAAAGTTCGAAACAGATGGTCCTCTACGTGCATGGATATAGCCCAACGAATGATGAACACCAATAGGTGAAGACTCGCGAAGTTCATTACGAATGGCTGCAAAATAGTATATCGTGTTTTCTATTTTATCAAACGCAATCTACTAAATAAGTTATATGGGTACAAAAGTATAATTAATAGTAAAACAAGTGTATATGTATAGTTTATCTGATTTTGTATAAGAATATAAATTTATATAAATAAGCAGAGGTCGAGAACCAAGCAAAGGCTTCAATCTTTTTCAAAAAAATTGAACATCAGTGTATTAGACTTAGAAGTCTTCACCGTCAGATGAAACATAAGCGTCACCCAATTCCTTCTTCTTCTTCATTCTTTCCTTCTTCTTCTTTCTTAATTCAGCAGAAGACAACTTAACCTTCTTCTTAGCAGCGGCAATCTTGTTACCCATGGCATCGAATTTGTCTTCTTCATCTTCCTTCTTTTCCAATCTTGGACCGGCACCTTGGCCTTGAACCCAATTGTGACCGGATGGAGTCATTTGACCGTCAACAACGGCCCAAACTTCTTCGGTGATGTCCTTGGTGAATTCAGCAGAGTGTGTAATAATAACAATACCACCAGCGAAAGCCTTCAAGGCCTTGGATAAAGCACCCAAGGAGTCACGATCCAAGTAGTTAGTTGGCTCATCCAAGACAATCAAGTGAGGTCTTTGCCAGGTACAAGCAGCCAAGACTAACTTGACCTTTTGACCACCAGATAAACCTCTGATTCTGGAGTGGGAAACTAATTCAGCTTCCAAACCCAACATAGCACAGTGCTCTTCGATTTCCTTTCTAGTCAATGGTCTGAATTGACCGGAAGCTAAGGCTTCCTTCATATCAACTTCAGCAACCAACTTGGCGTGAGTTTCCATTAATTCACCTCTTGGCAACCAAGTGTTGTCAACAGACATCATAGCAACCCATCTTTCATTCTTCATACCAATGTTTTCACCCAACATCCAGGAGACTTCATATTCGTAAGAGTTCTTGAACTTTCTTCTAGAGTGAATACCAGCAACTCTTCTTGGAGTACTTTCAATCTTGAAAATCTTGTTCATGTTTTGTTCATCCTCTTCGTTAATTTGTCTAGATGCTCTGTCCATGGTTTCTCTATCTTCACCGGTTTGGAATCTCCATTGAATGTATTCAGAAGGAGTTTTGTCTAAATGGTTATCAATATGGGCAAAAGCGTGTTGTTTAATGTAGGCAATACGACAGTTTTCGTGAACGTAAACTTCACCGGAGGTTGGCAATAATTCACCAGTCAACACGTTAATAACGGTAGACTTACCGGCACCGTTAGGACCAATCACGGCAATTCTGGATGACAAGGAACATTGGAAGTTAATGTCTCTAACTTGTGGCTTGGTAGTACCTGGGTACTGGAAAGTCATGTTAGAAACCTTGACAATGGCCTTTTGCTTGGTCTTGACACCTTCCAAGAAACCAGGTTCTGGGAACAGGAATTCCAATTCGGAGGATCCTAATTCGTAGTAAGATTGAGCAGATGGACACTTCTTGACGAATTCAGACAAGTTACCCTTGTACTTTCTCAACTTGAAACCTTCGTAATGGATAATGTATTGACATACCTTGTCCAAGAAACCGGAATCGTGGGAAACGATAATGGAGGTAATACCACAAACGTGTAAGTAGTTGACTAACCAAGCAACATTGACGGTATCCAAATGGTTAGTTGGTTCATCCAACAACAAGATATCGGCGTTCTTTAAGACGGCTCTGGCCAAGGCCAACTTCATCTTCCAACCACCAGAAAGGGATTGAATTGGCATAGCAATCATTTCATCGGAGAAACCGAATTCGGTTAACTTCAATTCAACGGCTTCGGTGGTTAAACCAACTTCACCATCTTCGAGGACGAATTGGGAAACAGTGGTTTCGGCGTGAGTACCATCAATGTCGTGTTCGACGTATACGGTCTTACATTCCTCTTGGGATGGGAAACCTTCAACTTGACCGTTAGCAATAGCTCTCATCAAGGTAGATTTACCAGCACCGTTAGGACCACACAAACCATATCTTCTGTTTCTCTTCAATCTGAATTGGGTCTTGTTCAACAAGATCTTGGCACCATAAGCCAAGGAGAACTCACAGTTACATAAGTCTTCACCTTCATCTTCTTCATCTTCGAAAGTTGGAGGTTCTGGAATGTTATCGATAGCTCTCTTTCTGAATTCTTCGATAATTTCAATAGCTTCCTTTTCGTGTAAGAAAATGGTAGCGAAAGGCAAGATGTTCTTGGTCCATGAGTCTGGTTGAATATCTCTTTCGTCGATCAAGTCACCGGCAATAGCAGCGATATAGTTCTTGGCAACGTCGAATCTAGCGGCAATCTTCTTGTCAACAGTTAAGTTGTTGAATTCGTTAAGAGTGACTTCGATATCACCGGCGGTGGAGATTTCTGGGATAGCGTCATCGGCACCAACTGCACCAACTCTTCTCAAGGTGGTCAAAGCTCTAGAAGTAACTTCTCTAGCTTCAGGGTCAGCCATGGTAGCAAAGTTAGCCTTTAAAGCTGGTAACAAGTTGTTCATGAAAGGAGCGACAACTTGAGGGTCATCGACCAACTTACACATGTTATCAACAATGACAGCAGCCTTTCTCTTGACAGCGGTATCACGTTCAGCTAAACCTCTGGATAACAAAGGAGCCATGATGGACAAGGTAGCCATGGTAACTTCGGAAACGAAGGTGGTGGCACCCAAAAGATGGACGGTTTCTGGAACATCGTTTGGCTTGGCGATACATTGAATCAACTTTGGAATAAACTTTTCGATATCTTTGTTTTCAATGGTGTCGGTAGACTTGGTCATGGTAGCAGTGGCAGCTTCCTTGACTTCCTTCTTGGTATCCCACATACATTCGGACAAGACTGGGATCAATTCCGGCATTCTCAAGGCGATTTGGGCCTTGGCAGTGTCAACCAATTGGGACATAGCTTCTAAGATAGCAATCTTTTCAGTCCACTTGTTAGTGTTCTTTAAAGAGTCAACCAAAGGAGGTAAGATAGCCTTGACAGCGGTTGGGGTGATGGCAGCGGCAATGGCCAACAAAGCCTTGGTACCAGCAGCAGCAACATCCTTGTTCTTTTCACCAGCAGCAGCAGAAACGCAAGAAACCAATTCAACAACGTATGGCTCGATAGCTGGAGATAAGGAGTTTGGAGAAGAAATGTGTTCGTAAGCCTTTAAAGCGGCAATCATGGTTTCTGGCTCCTTCTTGTTGGTCAAAGCTTTCTTCAAGTCTTCGAAGAATTCGATTGGAACATCGTGTTCAACGATCGAGGTGTTCAAGAAAGAGGCAATGTTGACGGCAGCTTCATCCTTGTTTTCGGACACCTTTAAGGCTCCCAATAACTGGGAAAGTACTTCAGTAGAGTATTTCGATTCACTGGCAGCAGACATTTTCCAATGTTAGTGTAAAGAAAAGGTAGAAAACTTTTTATAAAAAAAATTTTATAAGGACAATAGCGAAATATATATAAAAATTTGACCTGGCTATAAGGGAAAATTTTTTTGATTTTTTCTTTTCATTGGAAAAACTCGATGAGATAAAAGAGAGAGCAGCAGATGAGCGAGAGAGCGGAGAGTGAAGTACAGCGAAGGAGGAGCGTGAATTAAGGGTGGGGTGAAGAGCAGATTTGCTGGAATTGAGTGACCTGGAGCTGGTGTACCTGCTGTAATGTAAAGATCATAGAAGTAGGCAGTAATTGAGTTGATACACTGGGTCAGATGGTATCTGACATGATTGGAAATAGGTTCAACACATGTGGTCAATACTGAGGTTTACCTTAGGGACTGGAATTTACGCTGTGATTTAATGGCAAGATGATTGCAAAAGAAACGGGGGATAGAAGGAGCAGTTACCCGGACTTTAATCAAGACGGGAGAGAGAGGGAGAGCCAGAGAGGAAGAGAGAGGAAGAGAGAGGAAGAGAGAAGAAGTGAGAGGAAGAGAGAGGAAGTGAGAGGAAGAGAGAGGAAGAGAGAGGAAGAGAGAGGAAGAGAGAGGAAGTGAGAGGAAGTGAGAGGAAGTGAGAGGAAGAGAGAAGAAGAGAAGGCCAGTAAGACAGACAGACAGAGAGACAGAGAGAGGAAAAGAGAGGAAGAGAAGGCCAATGAGACAGAGATTCCGCAGTGGCGAAATTTCAGTTACTATTGGTGAAAGGCTGTATTGGCAAACGTCTTTGATAGACAACGTAGGCAGTGGTAAAAAGACTTGTAGACAGTGGTGGAACACAGTATTACTACATAGACGGTCCCGTCATAACCTTAAACAACCTGTGGATCCTCCTTCTGAAAGGAGTTCTCTTTTTCACCAACACAGGCAATCGCATTCCCATTCTTTCCATCCCCATTCCCTTTCTTTTATGCCTATTTTCATCGCCTGTAATCTCCCATGTGAGTGTGCCCCTCGCGGCACTTATGGCACATAAATTTCGTTAACCCTTTTCGTTAATGCTCGTCTCAATTATAATTCCACACGCTAAACTTAGATAGGCACTGACAAATTTCAAACCCAAAATCGAATTGATAAACATCGTTGGTGGGTAATATATTTGTTATACCTGCTGATACCACGTAGGATTGCCGGATAAGTGCAAACCATACGCTTGCTAATCCCTTCGTTACGCTCATTAAAAGTACAGACCAAGTTCGTCTGTTATTGCTATTTTACTTCCTCCAACACTACAAGACCCACTACAAGGCCCACTACAACTTCCACCAACTATCACCAACTCCAGCCCCCAAAGCATGATTGACAAGGAAACAAAATACGATCGCCAGTTGAGATTATGGGCATCGGCAGGTCAGTCCAATCTAGAACACTCCCATATTTGCTTGGTCAATGCTACCACAACAGGCTCAGAGATCCTAAAAAACTTGATCTTACCAGGAATTGGTAATTTCACCGTGGTTGATGATAAAATGGTTGGCGAGCTCAATTTATCGAGCAATTTCTTCTTGAAGAGGTCCGATATCAATACCAGTTTGTCCCTGGCCATAACCAAGAACCTTGGTGAATTAAATCCAGATGTTCAAGGCTATTCAGTCAATAAGAATATCAAAGACCTAAAAGACCAATTCTGGGACCAGTTCAACGTCGTTATAATATCCGACAACATCCCAAATTTGTCCGACTTACTCAACATCTTATGGCAAAAGCAAATACCCGTTTTAATCGTCAATACTATCGGTTTCTATGGCTCAATTAACTTGGTTTCTCACGAGATTACTGTGGTGGAAACCCACGATCCTCTGAGATTATACGACTTGAGAATAGATAAACCCTGGACGGAATTAAGAGAATACGTGGATCTGATTGACTTATCTCTGTTGGATAACTATGAACATGCTCATGTGCCTTACATTGTCATCTTTATTAAGGCTCTTGAATTATGGAAGCAGCAATACGGTTCAAAATCCCCAACTAACTATAAGGAAAAAGAATTATTCAAGAAATTGATTGAATCAATGCTGAGAAACATTAAATTGGAGACGAACTTTGCAGAAGCTTATTCCTCTTCTCATAGAGCTTTCCAAGTGACTCAATTGCCAAATACAATCGTTCAATTGTTCGAGAATCCAAGAATTGAAGAAGCGGACGGCTCAAACATCTTTTGGATCTACTTAAAAGCCTTGAGGAATTTCATCGAATTAAACGATGGCCAATTACCTTTACCTGGAAACTTGCCGGATATGTCTTCCCATACAGAAAATTACTTAAAATTACAACGGATTTATCAAAATAAATCAAATCATGATAAGGAGCTATTCACTCAGGAAGTGGCTAAAATATTGCATTCTTTGGGCAAGCCGGCTGACGAGATAAACCATGAATCCATATCAACATTTTGCAAGAACTCACAATCTCTTTTCGTCACTCAAGGCACTAAGGAATTGTACTCGGAGAAACTAGTCAATCATATGTATGGTGGGGAAAAATG
This sequence comes from Kodamaea suecica, assembly GCA_030558315.1. Classification (NCBI taxonomy): domain Eukaryota; kingdom Fungi; phylum Ascomycota; class Pichiomycetes; order Serinales; family Debaryomycetaceae; genus Kodamaea; species Kodamaea suecica. The sequence continues at coordinate 117,912 of JAJMSH010000035.1, forward strand.
CTCTTTGTTGCCCATATATTTCTCCATTCTAACTTACAACAAGTTCATAGAGAAGTTCTCAAGACAGCCCGTCATATCAGATTTAGCTGAATTCACTCAATTATTTCAAGTTCTGTTTGGTATAAAATCGATCCCTGATGATTTTACAAAGGTAGCGAAAGAATTACTCTTGCATAACACACATTCTTATCACAATTTAAACTCCTTGATGGGAGGAATTGCTAGTCAAGAAGTGTTAAAACTAACCACTGGTCAGTATACCCCGTTGGATAACGTGTTTGTATTTGATGGCGTGCATTCAGATAGTCATAGATGGAAGATGTAATTCTCCCCTCCCTTTGTAAGTTTATTAACTAAATATGTTAATCAAAAGTAATATCTATAAATCATCAAATGAACCTTGTACATTGTTATTACTTTTCTTTTGCTTCTTCTCGTTCTTCACCAAATCCTTCCAATCTGTCTGTGGGGTTTCTTCATCAGATGGCTCTTCCATGATTTGTTTCTCGATTGCTTCACGCTTCCGCTTCATCTTTTCCCTTCTTTCTTGTTTGGTATCCTTATTTTCAGTCTTACAAGACCATGCTGCATTCTTTTCCTTAAGCTCTTTTCTACGTTTCGAGTCGCTGATTCTTTTGGCTTTCATCTCCTCCAAGCCTTCTAACCGAACCTTTTCTTTGGCCTCATCTGCATATGCATATATATCCATATCGATTTGTTCGCCTAACCATCCATCAACTGGCATATCAGTTACATACCTCAGTTCAGGCATCTTGGGTAAACGCATGAGTCCATAACTTCTTGCAACACTAAGGTAATCCAAGGTTTGTAATCTGAATATCGAGGATGCCAAATGCATCGAATAGTACCTGACAAACCCAACAAACGATTTGACACCCATCTCATGACGCGCTCTATCTTCAAGTTGGAACTTTCTAAATCTTTCTTGAAATTCAGAGTGATTGGGTACTGCTGGTGCTTCAATCTCACTCATTTTTATACCCCTAACTTCCATAAAATCAACAAAGTCTTCTTCTTTCGTGCCATTATTCAACATGACAATAGCTTTTCCTACTTTGTTGGCTCTACCCGTCCTACCACATCTATGTAAGAACATGTCTGGATCCGTAGGAGGGTCCAATTGAATAACAAGATCCACGTCTGGTATATCAATACCACGAGCTGCTACATCCGTAGTGAGCAAGACAAACTTCCCCAACTTCGAATCTCCTTCTGAGAATCTATCTAAAGTCTTCATTCTTGAGTTAGTCGAAATTTGACCATGTAACGAGAAAATTGAAAGCTCTTCCTGCGAGATTAATTCTTTAAACGCATTATAAAAGTACTTCACTGATAGACATGTTGGTAAATACACAATACACTTCTTGAATTGATATCTCTCAAAAATCTCCACCAATGTCGACACTTTATGTTCTGGGTTCATCATCATGTATGATATTTGTAAAGAGGTTGGCGCTGCAGCTACCACACCCCCTGTGTTCTTTGATTTTACACTAACTTTGACTGGATTATTCATCCCCGTAGCAAAGATGGCATCCCCTGCAGATGAAATGGTTGCAGAGAACAACCCTGTACGTCGTTGTTTCGGCAAACTCTTCAAGATGCTTATGACGTCGTGCTTGAAGGAGCTCTCTAATAATCTATCAGCTTCATCCAAAATTGCAATTTCCAAAGCGTTGGTTTTAATGTATTGGGACGATGAAATGAAGTCAAGGATTCTGCCGGGAGTACCTATCAAGATATGTGTAGCATTCTCCAAGTACGTTTCCAAGTCCTCACGCACATTACCAGCGCCTCCAACGAGTAATTGTGTTCTAATTTGAGGTTGGTCTTCTGGCAAGTATTGTAATACAGAATCAAACACTGTTTGGATCTGACTTGCCAATTCTCTAGTTGGAGATATCACAATGGACAACATTTGACCTTTCTTTAAAGGTTCCTCGTCATTTAGCCTAGCGGAAACCTTTTGTAAGACAGGGATAGCAAAGGCCAATGTTTTCCCTGAACCTGTTACTGCTTCCACTACCACGTCCTTATTAGCACTCAAGAGTGGGATTGTAGATGCTTGAACTGGAGTCATCGTTGGAAACCCAAGCGAGTTGATAGCGTCTTTTATCCATGGACTAAGCTCAAACTTCAAGTTCTCCCAATCCAAGGACCCCTTCTTAGTTTCCATATTGACCATTATTATGTGTATCTATTGAGTCTACTGAAGGTGTTCTCCAGGATTTGGTGATTGGAAAATATATTTATGCGATGAGATTTGAATTTTTTTTAATTTCGTTGTTAATCTACTGATGCTCCGACGGTTTACCAACGCATTCAACATGGTCAAGCGTAGTATAACACCTGAAGTATCCAATGTGGAGTATAATAGCTGGTCTAAGGAACAACTTATTGGTAGAATAACCCTGTTGGAACTGCAAATAAATGAAGGAGATGCCCCAGCGAAGAAGATGCCAAAGGTATCAGCACCACTTATAACACAACCTACAGTCAATGGTAAGGTTGCAGAAGATCAAAAGAAGAAGAGGCAAGTTCAGAAGAACCAAGAAAATGGCGGTGGTCAAAAGAAGAAGGTACAAAAGCCTTTCGATTTTGATAAATACCCACAGAGATTCGTGGCCATTAGATTTGCATATCTAGGTTGGAATTATTCGGGTTTGGCCTACCAATACGAACCAGCACCATTGCCTACGATCGAGGAGCTAATTCTCAATGCTTTATATACAGCAAAGTTGATCAAAAAACCTGATTTGAATTCGTGTGATTTCAGTCGTTGTGGGAGAACTGATCGTGGTGTAAGTGCAATGAACCAAGTCATTTCGCTCAATGTAAGATCTGCATTGGATCCTGAAGAACAACTATTAAGACAGAATGACAGCAAGGAAATCCCATACATTAACATACTCAATTCATTATTGCCTGCTGATATCAGAGTTCATGGGATATCTTTAAGACCTCCTCCAGGCTTCGATGCCAGGTTTAGCTGTGAGTATAGGCATTACAAATATTTATTCAAGTCAAGAGGACTTGATTTAGACATGATGAAAAAGGCAGCATCGTATTACTTGGGCTCCAATGACTTCAGAAACTTCTGTAAGATTGATGGTTCTAAGCAAATTACAAATTACAGAAGACAAGTACATAGTTCCGAGATTTTATATCACAAGGATGATTATTACGTTTTCGATCTCAAGGGAAGTGCATTCCTTTGGCATCAAGTTCGTTGCATGGTTGCTATTATGTTATTAGTTGGACAGAAGTTGGAAAAACCAGAGATAATCCTTGATTTGCTTGATGTTGAGAAATACCCAAGAAAGCCAGCGTATGAAATGGCCAACGACATTCCATTGGTATTGTATGATTGCACTTTCCCAGAAATGGAATGGATAGCACCAATTGAGTTCAATGGTGCTCAAAATAAACTCTTTAAAGGATATGCTCCATTCAAGGATTTATTACATGAGAACCAAATTAGAGCACACATCACGACAATGATGGAGGATGTATTCATGAAGGATTCTGATAAGATAAAGCACTTGCCTGGTGCTGGTAACATGAATGTTGGAAATGGAAGTGGTAGAAACTTTGCAAAATACTTACCTTTGTGTAAGAGGGAGACCATGTCGACCTTTGAAGTCGTCAATGAACGTTTCAAGGTAAAGAAGCAGTTGAAGAAGGAGCTAGAAAGACAGGAGCGTGAACAGGAAGGGGAGGATGCCAACAGTGAGCAGACCAAAATTGAGAAGGATCAAGAGGAATCCAAGTGAAGGCATTACTCGAGATGATCCTGATCTTCGCTTTTATCTATCAAGTCAATGCGAAGTATCAATGTGAAATAACCAACCGTAAAGTATAAATGGAGCAAAGTATTAGTCCCAAACAAGCGCAAGTGCACATCAACAGGTTCGCAGAGTCAATGCACAAAGTGTAACACCGCATATAATAATTACAACTCATGAGCCAAGCAAATACCAGTTTATTGAACCCATTCGTATGAATTAAGTGAATATCCCGTCCACCATAGGACCCTTCATTAGATACCGTTAATTAGATATCCACGATGGCTCCCAATACAACCATTCGCCCTTCACACCTTGAGAATCAACCCAAAGTAAACCGTTCATTATCATTTCGTCTATCACACTCTTGCATCTCAACTTATCCCAATCGAAGTTATCAACCAATAGCTTGTATGTAACGTAGCCACCCATAAACTCACACAAATCATAGACCTTCTTCTGGTCATTCGATATGGTGTTGACAGGCAGCGAGAACTTCAACCATTTCTTCTTATTGATAAGAAGAGAGATGTATCCATTCTTACCCACTGTATTTAGCACCTTCAAGGAATTGTCTATATCATCGACGCTTACTACCAACTCGATCTTGCTATTACTTTGTAATATGGAAATTAGCTCCTTATACGAGATAAAGCCACCATTCAAGTCCCTGGTCTCCTGGCATATCTCGACAATTCGTACTGATAAGCCAATGTAGAAGTTCTCCTTATCTTTCGAAGACTTCGAGTTCAACAACAACAACTCCAAGGAGTCGATACCGATCAGCTGGCACATCTTGGTGAACTTCCCTCTGAACTCAGGGTTCGTTTTGATCTCATCTTCGTATTTGTTTGCGAAGTTAATCAATACTGACTGGAACACAGATAGCTGCGTTGAAAGCTGATTTGAATGGTGCTCATCGAGCAGCTTCCCTAACTGTCTGTAGGCGTCTCTATTATTCATGCTTTTGTTCTCAGCACTCTTACACCTTCACAGGGAAATCAATACCCTTCTGTGTGATTCGTACTGGAGAATCCCGGAAAGTGCGGAACGGATTTTGAAATAAATACGAGTCGATCCACGTTTTTATGATTGAAGAAGAAGTCGAGTAAGAGAGTAAAGATGTCCAAATACACAGTTGCAGCTCCCAGAGAGATCGAGGTTACCATTGGAAAGGGCATTAAGGGAACTATAGCCATTCCTCATTCGGTGGATGCTGAATCACAGTTTGCTGACGGTTATGCCCCAAGTAGCCATAAATTGGCTCTTATATTACACGGACAAGGTGGCCATCGCAATTATTGCTATCAAAAGCATTTGGCTCATAAACTAGCTGCTGAGTTGGGTATTTATTCATTGAGAATTGACTTTAGAGGCTGTGGTGACTCGCTGGACAATGCTGACGACTCTAAAGGTAGAATTATTGATCAAGATATTGAAGATATCCAGGCATGTGCTGATTTTGTAATTGAGGGCTCAAAAAACCCAATTGGCCTTAGCTTTACATTGTCATCAATTATTGCTCACTCTAGGGGTGCTGTTGCGATGTTCTTATGGGCAATGCAACAAGATGCTTTACTGAAGTCTGTGAACCTAGATGCATCGCTGGCAATTATCGTACCAAATTTGGTCAATTGCTCTTCTAGGTTTAGATCCAATACTGTTCTTGGTCGCTATAATATAGACGATGCCTCGTTGATTGATACTATGGACAATCTCTTCCTTACCAGTGCAAGATACGGAAAGATGGCCCATATTCGTGTCCCATTCGAAGAAATCTTGTCTCTTAGTACACCTGATTTGCAGAAATTATCTGAATTGTCATTAGATTGGTCTGTTCTTAGTGTTTATGGGTTAAAGGATTCTATCATTCCTGTTGATGATTTCTCATACTTCGCCAATGCTTTAAACAGGGGTCCACAGTCTCACACATTAAAGTTACTTCCAAGCGCAGATCACAATTTCTTTGGTGTTGAAGCAGTAGATATCGATGATCCAGACTCGGTTGAAGATATTAATCCGAAAGGCTTGCCAATTAATTCCAAAAAGTTCGTCAATTATAACTATGAAGTTGTCGATATAATTATTGAATATTTGGCACCGGAAAAGGAATTGGACCGTTTTGTTGCGTCCTCCCTTCAGGTTGGTAAGTTACCAAGATGGAAGAATATTGAAGGCGTGAACAACTTCAGAGATGCTGGTGGATGGCATATTACTCTGCCAACTTTCAAATTATCTGACAGGAATGTGCAATACTACGTCAAACCAAACACAATCTACAGATGTGCAAATATGTCCACTATTACTGGCCCTGGGCTCGATCTGTTGAAGAGGTTGGGAGTGAAGACTATATTTGACCTTAGATCTGATGGGGAATGCCTTGCTGATGGTGTGATTGAAGACTTGGCACAACATGGAATACAGCGTATTCACTCGCCAATTTTCAAGCTGGATGATTATTCACCACAATCCATTGCCATTAGATATGCTAATTTGATGACAAGTTGGTACACCTACGTAAATGTCTACGAGGATATCTTGGAAAATGGTATTGATGCGTTCAAGATTATATTTGACTATATCCGTGATGATGGATCACCATTTGTGTTCCATTGTACCGCAGGTAAGGATAGAACGGGTGTAGTTGCAATGTTATTATTACTCTTGGTTGGCCTTGATAAACATTTGATAGGCAAAGAGTACGAATTGACGACTTTAGGTTTGAAGAAGGAGCATCCTGTTTTGCAGGAGAAGTTCACTGCTACCCTCTTGAAATTAAAAGAGAAAATGGGGCAAAGGGGTGCTCTTGAGATTGAAAAACGAATTGGTCAAGGACGTAAGAATTTCAATTTCGAAGTTGAAGGCTTTAGAAACTTGATAAGTTCGAGATACGAAGCAATGTTAGCAACAATTGAATTGTTTAACAACAAGTATGACGGAATTCTCACTTACTTTAAAAAACATTTGGGCTATTCAGATGAAGATATTTTGAAAATTTACAAGAACTTGGTGACTTTAGGAGATGATTTCAATCATCAATCGAATCTTAGCTGGGACCATAGGAACTTATCTATGGCCAAGTTTTAGGATCACCCCACTGCAGTATAGATGGGGTCGAATAGACGTGGATATATTTCATGGGGTTTAGTTTCAAAGCGTTCATATCGTATTACATAGACTTTATATGCATTAGATTATTGAATTTACTATTTATACTACATTATTGGTAATGGTCTTTGGGTGAAAATCATCTTTTTTGTAACGATGTCTATCATCTCCATCTCATATTTATGGCCTTCTCCAATTGGGACCTTTAGTATCCCCAAAGGGGGATCCAAATTTACAATCTTCCCTATTAATCTTTGGGACTTGGCAATGTACAATGTAACTTTAGTTGGTTCCAAAGGGTCAAACTCTAGGTGTCCGCACTTAACTGCATCATAGATGTCATCAACTTTTATGAACTGCGATAAATATTCCTTATTTGGAGTGGTAGATACTGGTGCCTCGGTAGGTAAGTTTAATTCTCCTTGTATTTCTAATATCGATAGCCCTAAAGGTGTTGATATCACATTATCTGGATTGTTTGAGGATGTGTTCTCGTTCAATCTTGAGTGAACGATTGAATAATCTATTTTAGCAGTGGGCATTTCAGTTTAATGGACGATATGATTATCTTGTGATTTATGATGATACCCTTACTTTACCTAATTTAAATTTCAACCACAGCTGTGTATCTTATTACAAACGTCATATGTCAACCAGTGCTTCGATTTCATTTATCGATTTTAGATGTTGTTGGAACTATGGATTACATAATCACAAAACTGACTACTTTTAAGCAGGGTTCAAGGTTTTCATGTGTTAACAATTACTTCAAAGCCGTGTTGATATATGAAGGACATGGTTCATTATGACAACTGCATCAAGTCAAGACAATCTCATCAAGTCATGTCACTAAATGCATCATGGCCATATTACGAAGTACACCAAAGTTATTGAATACATCTCCAATAAATCTGCCCCTTGTATATTCTACGAATCTTATAATTACCTGTGAACGTCTTAAATTTCCTAAATAGGAATGTTCTAAGTGAGTAGCGAAGCATGCTCTCACTGTCCCCTTTACTATTTTCAGGTTATCGATTATTTAACGCCCTGAAAGCTTTCCATATATATTCCCAAAAAGCATCTCAGCTTCATGGACAACCTGTGCCTATCATTTAGGCGTTGACTCTATTCAATGTCCATCTGAACACACCGAGTATGCTTCGAGGCCAAATAATCGCAGCTGATAGCATTAAGAAATACTCCAATTAGGAAATAGAAAAAACGTCAAAAATTTCTTTTTTATGCCTGATTGGGGTAAGTATGTGTTTGCAGTAAGTGCTATTCCTATAGGAAGTGGAGAAAGAAGCACCCACATTTCCCCCTCAAGTACATTGTTAAAACTTAAGATTGCTTTGAGTTCCTTCAAGAGATGCAGGGTAGTTTGAATAGAATATTCTATATTAAATGCGGCCAATTTCACCTTTCTTCAACAAAGTTCTACCACTATTTCAAAGTGCCAAAGAATCAAACTCTTGCAAAGGTCTATCTTAAAAAATCCTACTTATTGCTAACTACATTATGTCTCAACAAGAATATACAGCCACACATGGACTAATGCAACTATTGCGGTTCCAGAATAATTATCCGGCATTAGGTACCGGTGCAGCCATCCTAGCCTCACAAGCGAATAACTTGTTGGGCTCAATCCCACCTACATTACAAGAGTATTCCCAAGATTATCAAATAAATCTCTTTGGAGGTTATCCGTCCCCTACTGACCTTGCGCCATGTATCGTGTTTGCTGTGGTGTTTGGTCTTTTGATGTTGGCTCATTTGATTATCTTTCTGATCAACTGCTCAAGAGGTCACTACTTCTTTCTATCACTTTGTTGGGTATTCTATTGTATCATGAGGATAATTGGGTTCGTGCTTCGAATTACTTGGGGTAGAGATTTATCTCATGTTCGAATGGGTATTGCAAATGAAGTGTTTTTGATTTTACCCTCTGTGTTTTTGGTATCTTTTAATTTGATCTTAGCCCAACGTATTTTCACTTGGAGACATCCTGTTGGTGGATCCAGACGTTTATTTTGGAACACTATGATTGCATTATACGTGATAGTAGTAGGACTTGTTGTTATGACTATCGTTGCATCTGCCGTTCCTTACTTATACTTCTTATCTGAGACAGTATATATCAATTACCAAAGAGTAGTGAAGGCTTCATCAATTTTCATTATCTTATATTCTTTGACTTCTGTGGCTTTACTCCTGATGGCTTATTTCTTCAAGCCTACAAGAAAGGATGAAAACTTGTACACTTTCCAACCATGGTGGATTGAGTCGTTTAGTCCATTTTACTTCGTGAAACCAAATGCTGCTCAAGAAGCTGAAGAGACGTTCATGAAGAGAAACCACAATCATCGTCATGCTGTCAGAGTAATTGCGTCTGCCCATCCTCATTATAACGTTGTTCAAGGTTTATCGAGAGAAAGAGGCGACTTGAAGCACAACTATTCTCTTGCCATCATTGTTGTGACTACCGTGCTTATAGCAGTGGGTGCCATTTGCAGACTTATTGTTACGTTCCAAGGAGGTTATAATAAAGATAGAGGTCCTTTAAGTAGCCCTGTGGTCCTATACATATGTTGGGGGTTACTTGAGACCATCATCAACCTACTTTACATTGTCGGAAGGGCAGACTTACGTTTCTACAGGCCTGACAAATTACCAGCTAGAGTAAGAGCTATCATCACTGCCGAACAGTCAGCAATTCCCACTGCAAGACCTTCCCCCGAACCTTCCATCTTAAACTCACAAAAAGGATCTTTCGGTGAAGACAAGATTGAAACCCCATACTTTGATAATGCTCATAGCGATCTTTCGTTCATAAATAAAGAGAAGTCTCCTCCATACCCTGTGAAAGTTGATGCTGAATCAGAGTTCCATTTCTAGGACTAATATCACTACAGAAGAAGATAACCACTCGATAACTCTCCAATACCCAGATCATTTTTCAGTGTCATTCTTCTATTTATTTGATTCTTTTAGCTCTTCTGTCCTTGTCATACAATTTTGTTATCATTGATTCTAGTCTATTCACCATTGACTAATGATTCAGCTGACTGGCGATGTGACTATTATGTCCGCTCAATGATTCCTGTTTGTATTTATGACTTCATAGATTAACTGTACTTTTATTTTATTAATACAAAATGTAGTTAAACAGATACCACCTACGTATTAAATCACTGGCACTACTATGCTCACTACCAGCTCATTACTTTTTGCACCCAAAGTACTGTCACTAATAGTACCACTAATCACCTCAAAACACGGTATTTATGCCAGGTTTCTTAAAATTAAAACGTGAATACGCAAGATCATACAATACAAAGTAAAGAATCGGCAAGTCCGAATACACCTTCTCCTTTCTACTGCTCTTATATATATCTGCTAGTCTGTTTGTCTATTTGCCTGTATATAAACAAGTGAACTTTGAAAAGTTTCTACATTTCACCATCTCAAAATCAATTTTTTTACGATGAGCTTTCAATATCAAGCTACACATAGAAGGAACCAACGATGTCTAGACCAGAAGAAATAGCGCCTCCTGAGGTCTTTTACAATGACAGCGAGTCACACAAGTATACCACTTCAACGCGTGTTCAGCACATTCAAGCTAAGATGACATTGAGAGCATTAGAGTTGTTGAACTTGGAGCCAAACTCTCCTCACTTCTTACTTGATTTAGGATGTGGATCTGGGTTAAGTGGAGAGATTTTAACAGAAGAAGGCTATAACTGGATTGGTATGGACATTGCACCAAGCATGCTTGCAACTGGTTTAGATCGTGAGGTTGAAGGAGACTTATTTTTGGCTGATTTGGGTAATGGGGTACCATTTAGAGCAGGTACTTTCGATGCTGCCATTTCAATTTCTGCTATCCAATGGTTGTGTAATGCCGATACTGCCAATGTTGATCCTAAGAAGAGATTAATGACCTTTTTCAACACATTATACGCATCATTGAGAAGAGGGGGGAAGTTCGTTGCACAATTCTATCCAATGAATGATATACAAACACAAGCTATCTTGGGGGCAGCAAAACTTGCAGGTTTTGGTGGTGGTCTAATCATAGATGATCCAGATTCCAAGAAGCACAAGAAGTTCTACTTGGTATTGACAGCTGGTACAAGTGAAAGGGCTGTGAACTTATCTGGGGCAACTATGGATGCTCCTGAGCAAACCAAGAGATTGAATAGTAAACAACTCAAGAAAATGGAATCTCGTAAGGACTACATCAATAGAAAGAAGGAAACTATGAGAAGAAGAGGTAAGACAGTTGCTCTTGATTCCAAGTTCACAGCAAGAAAGAGACGTACTCGCTTCTAAAAGACACGAATTTTCCAAACTATCACTCCATTTTCATTTCTTAGTTTACCTTTTCGTATACATGTATAATAACAATCAATAATTAATAGACCAAATCGATAGTCCAGTCTTGATGGCCGTCCAGTTATGGTGTTACCACTAGTAGGTGACAGTACAAATATTGGGTCGTGTACTCTGGCTGAGAATATAGCACAGTGAAAAACTTTTTGAATTTGAATCAGAAGTTCATGAGAGGTCTACAACCAAGTCATAAACCATTAGATATTGATACATAAGATCGGGATGTTCGGGTTTTTTGCCAAAGGGTTGACTTCAAGAATAACGACGCAAGCTCTCGGACCATTATTTTCCAAGAGAACCTTGGCTGCTTCAGCAGTATTTGAACCACTACCAAAGAAGAGAAATGGAGAGAACGTCTTAACTCACTTACACAAACAATTGTTAAGCAAGTATGATCCTTCAGGAAAGAGACGTGCTTTGGTAGATCCTAAAACTGGATTGCGTGCCGGGGATGTGATCAAGGTAACATATCTTGATAGAACCGAGGTTGCTGGAAGAGTGCTTGGTATCAAAAGAAGTGTTAATAGTGCTGGTACCAACATCTTAATAAGAAATAAGATCAATAGAGTTGGATGTGAGCTCAGGATCCCAGTGTTCAGTCCTAGACTTAGGAACATCGAGGTTCTTTACAAACCAGACAAATACTTGGCTAGATCCAAGCAATATTATATTAGAGACACCAAGCTTGATGTGGTTGATGATATTGAGGCGTTTATTAAACGTCAAGTTAAGAAGAAAGCTACCTAAACATTGTACATATAATATAGTTAACTTAATAACTTAGTTAGTTTATCTGATAATTCATTATTAAAATTTTCCTGAAATGGAGGATGAATATTCATCATTAAGGTTTCAAACGTTTCGTAGTGTTCATTTGACTTCACCGTATGCCAACCTTTAAGATTGACTGAAATGTTGAAAGATTTGTCTTCAGTAGTAAAATGGATCCAGTTTTGACTTGGGTCATTGGATTGTAGAAGCTTGGAGGAGATGAAGTAGTGTGAGTACTCGTTGAGGACTGTAGTGAGTTCCTGGATCTGTGTTGAGCGTTTCATTGTAAGGGAATGTGGTTTGAGACTGACAGTATTTGAGGGTAGTAATGGAATAGAACAGCAGTGCTAACAATAAATGCTCTTGGTATAGACCAGTGTTGATAACTTCAGTGGTGTCAATTAATGAACAAGTAATCAGCAATCACTCTGGAAAAGAAAACAAGATGAAAGTCGAGGTTATTGGAGATCTGAGAAGTGTCAGTGTAGATACGAGACACAGCAGCGTAATGGTGGTGGTGGTGGTGGCGACAGGAAGCAGTTAGCAGTGTATTAAAGTTTTACGTCTTAGGTATGCTACAAATTGTGGGGAATTGAAATTGATATCGAACCTCAGTCATATTACTAGCCATTTGCACTGAGTAGCACTATTAGTAGCACGCCTGTGGTTATCCGTACAACGATTTGCAGTGATATTGTATCACGGCTCATAGCTCCAGTTATACATTAGGAAAGCATCAACAAGTACGATTAGATTACATGTACAATTCTACAACATATATAATTTAGTCACAACTGATTCCCAATGTTCCACATAGGTGTCAACATCAGGCGCCCAGAAACGTGCTCCAACTAGTGGTCGATCTACGCTTTCTTTCACCATTGAACTCATAGGACAACTTTCCCATAGAGAGAGTAAATTGTCCAACTGTCGTTGAGAGTGATTCTGCGATTACATGAGGAGAAGAGTATAAAGTTTTCACCAGAATTTTGCGGTGAGTCTTTTATACTCGCGACTCTTTGTCCGGGTAATTTGAGCGAGAGCTTACGGGCTTTGATATGGAAGGAGTCTTTCGTAAGACGTGGATTCGAATACCTGAAGTATACGAAGTAGCCTTCGAGAACACGATGTTCACTTTTAATTCAAATCTTTTGTTTAAAGTAAGTAGTTTTGGTAATTATGTTGGAAATTATCGAAACAGACAAAATTACAAGGATATAAGCTAAACTATAGTGAACCAAAATGATGATAATAGCTGTATGTTAAAGATACCTTGAAGTATAGTGTCGTAGAAAATTCTCTCTTCAAAATTGAACAAAATTGAAGATGAAGAAATCGTATTTTGAGTATAATACTCGAGACGGTAGTAAAAAGATCGTATATAGACTCGAAGTCCCTGCGAGCAACTACAGTACCAGGTATTTAGTACGAACTGTCAAAGACGTGTTTAGAATGCGAAATACGCTTTTTCCTCTTACATATGATACGCTTGAATTAGTTTATGTTTGAGAATTTGACGGATTATGCTTCCGATTGTCGTTGGCCTCAGAACGAAATACCTAAACATATGGAGACTAAACTTCATAAAGATTGTCAAATTAACTAAAGCATTCTGTTAGATTCCGAGAGCATGTAAACAGTGATCGGGTATGATCGTCTAACTAAGCTAGAACCTAACGGTAGTTGTAATCTCGAACAGAATGCTAACTAAAGATACCTTAGACAAGAAATTGTGAGGTTAACCCTTTACTGAGAATGAGAGTTGAATGCTAGCCATGAAGCTAAAGCCAAAACTCAGGAAAGCAAACTAGAAGAAAGTCTATAAATACTGGAGTAAGTATCCCATTGTTTTACATATTCTTTCCTTTCCTTAAGTCGATCATATATTTACATTAGTGTAAAAAACATTGGTATACAATACAAATCTCTTACACTCAGAACAAACAGCATCATCCACACCTCACCAGATCCTGTTCTCAATAAAACCGGATCCAGCTAGCGCAGAAGGACTAATTCTCCTTCAAACCGAGTCCATTTTCTTAATAGCACCCCTTAGGCGACTTTTGTCAGGGCGCGCCGGCGCGCCTCTTGGGCACACCTCGTGTAAGTGTTATAAGACAAAGGCAAACTTGGATTTCGCTCTCAAAGCTTTACCGTAACGATAAAATATGAATGGGACTGGAATCATAAGAGCAGCAAAACATCCCAATAAGGTACATGCCCAGTTCACATCCAAATTGGTAAACATTTGTGTTGCGAAAAGAGGGAATGCAGCACCGAAGAGCGATCTCAAAAAGGTGTTCGCAGCCATTGCAGATGCAGCCAAAACCAAGTAACAATCAATAATATAGTTCAAACATGGTAAGAAAATCAAAATCAAACCACAACCAACAACCGATGCACCTATAGTTGGCACGATCCAGTGAATTCTATCACCGTATTGACCAGTCCAACCAATCCAGAACAAACCAATAGAGAATAAGAACACACCTATCATCATAGGGAGTAATCTTACTTCCGGCACTGCCTTACCACAATTATTGTCCACAGCTGTAGCATATCTACCTTCAAAATAGATGATGACAAGACCCCCAATGAAGATACCAACCAACATCGATAAATATGGCAATTCCAGTACACCTTCACTCCATCCGTATTTACCTGAAAAGACAAATGGAATTGCAGTCAAGAACAAGTAAAGCATACCGTAGATAAAAGCATTGTAGACAGCGATCAAGGATAAAATCGGTTCAGTAAACAACATAACCATTGGTCTAGTTATGTATTTTTCACAAATCTCCCTAATACTTAAGTTTATTTCTTCATGGGGAGCAATAATACCCCAGTTACCAGTTCTTCTTCTTAATTGTTCAGCCTTGTTTACGAGGATCAACGGATGGTGAGTTTCTTCAAGGAAGAAGGCGGTGGTAATGGTTGCACTAGCACCTAAAATCCCACAGATGTAACATATCCATCTCCAACCCAAAGTTGAGTTCTTAACAATAAAACCACCTAAGATTGGAGCAAGCATTGGACCACCGAACGCAACTACGACAAACACAGAAACGGCCTTGCCACGGGATTTTGTTGAGAATACATCGGTCATAATTGCTGGAGCAATCACAAGAGCAGCACCACCAACGAAACCAGCAAAAAATCTACAAATCATGATAGTTTGGAGATCTTTAGCGGTAGCGACAGCGAAATTGAACAAAGTGCAACCAAAGATAGTTGGAAAAAGGACAGTCTTTCTGCCGTATAACTCACAAAGAGGACCCCAGATAATAGGCCCTATAGCAAAACCAAGGACGTACAACGAAGTGGACAAGGTGGCTACAGTCGTACCAACATGGAAGTGCTCTTCTAATTCAGGTGCAGCTTCCGCGAGGATAGCAGAAGCCATTGTTACGAAAAGGACAGAGTATGCAGAACAACCCATATAAGCCGCTTTACGCCATAATGGGTAGTTGTAAGGATGCAACGGATCATCAATTCCATCAAAAGAAACGGTGTAAGCTTCTTTATCGGGCAAAGCAGCCGGGTATGGTCTACCTTCACCCATTACAGGCATTGGCTCATCAGAGTCTCTTGCTGCTTCCAAGATCTTATCAGCATTTGTTACTCTTCTCAGTAAGGCTATTGAAGACTGGACGTGAGATTCGTAACGGGACATTTCGTCTCCACCTTCAGGAACACCTTCCTCGTCCAAAGCAGCAGATTTTTCCAAAACAGCACAGGTGAGTGCTTGAGGAACGTTATTAGAAAAGTCATTGGTGTCCAACTCGTACTTAGTTGTGTTATTAATGTGATATTCCTTAGCTTCCTTGCTCTCGATTGAGCTCAGTTGAATGGAACTCATATTTGCAACTCAACTTTGGGTTAATGAATAAAGCAATTGAAGAAGACTGAGGAATTTGCAGTTTAAATGCAAAATTAATGACAGGATCTCTCTATAAACATTGAGTGAAAAATGAAAGCCGCCTAAAAAAAGACAGCAAAACGTATGTTGATCCCACAAGAAGCTAACAAACACCACGAGTAAGTTAGTCTATTTGTAAGCGTGGGTCTGAACCAACCGTAAATTCTCAGATGCTTACTCATCCCTATGATTATTGTTACTGTGAGGTATATGCAATGGGACAAGGAAAATGAGCGATGGCAGCTGAAGGTTGTGCAAGGAAGTTGGATATGGGTTAAGGGGTAAGTTGCAGTGATTGTTGTTAGTACAGCAGTTAGTTGTTTGAGGTCCGAAGGAGGTGGTGGTATGAAGGTGTCGCGATAAGGTGAGAAGAGGTTGTGAGAGGTGGTGCAAATGTTGGTGCTGTTAGTTGTACTGGGGTGATAGTTCTGGCGATGTTATAGTGACAATTCTGGTGAAAACAGCAATAACCATCTTGGATCCAGTGCACAAGATGACGTTCCTAATTCAACTTCTAAAGTTTTCAGTGTCAATAATTTGAAAATTATCAACCCTGGGTGAACTCGTATCTGAATCGCTTTTCTGAATGATCCACATCATCTCTTATCAGACCTTGACCTTGAAAATATCCCGGCCTTCCCAAAACTAAAGACACACCCAATGTAAGTATTGTAGTATCTTATACGAAAAATATCTATTTGTCAGCGTGCTTTAGGGTAGTTTTGTTAGCGTGCACCCTCTTAGGCACATGTGGATCCTATTTCACAAAAACTTGAGTACGAGACCGCCTATTGATCGAGTGGAGCGGCGCGAGGCATTCCAAGTAGTAAGGGATTATGTCCGCTTAAATTGACGTTTGCTTCCATACTTCGCCATCACTAATGGTCGTCGAGTATCTGTAAGAAGACTGGAATGATATCTTCTCAACAAAGAGGCTCACATTCGCAAGGCATTGTAAGTGTGTTCGGAGATTTTCCAAGAAGTCCGAAATTTTGGATTCTTTAAAATAGGGAACAGGGCCTCGAACCGTGAAGACGCACTAATTCAGCTTCCGTCCCTATTGGTATTGAAAGTGGTTAAGAGTTGTATGCGAATAGGCACCTGAAGAAGATCTTCATCAATAAGAAGTTTAAAAAGTAAGAATAAGGGTAGGGCACTTTGAAGCAAACAAATTGACCAATATGGTATCTCTTATTCAACTGTATGCGACAAGGATCGAATTTTGTATAGCTAAGTCATTTTGATGCAAGCAAGTGACGAGTTTCGTATTTTCAGTCCATATTGTGTCTGTGCGCTGAGACATGGCACTTTTTCAGACGCTAGAGCTATCTTGCACAGTGTAAATGCGGTATAGCGAATGCAACCGTATTTATCTTATTGTTATAAGTGACACAGTTATTATTCATTCTGGTAAATACACCTTTACATTCGTTTCACCTATGTTAATATTCTTCACGAAAAAAGGGTATCATAGAAACGGAGTACTCGCCATCATTAAAGCTGCACTACGATGCTTTATTGTTAGTACCTTTGGACTGATCGCCGACTGTTCTTACAAGCTTCCATGAAATGAAAATCAGGAACAGTGTAGGCAACATCGAATCATACGCAATGAACCTCCCTTTTGAAGGCAAGATATTTCGGCACAGACTCCCGTGATATCAAGAAAACTGGAAACTGTTAATGACTACAAATGGCCAGTTCTTGGATCTCAATCGAGTTATATCATGTGGCCAGAGCTTCGTACAATTAGCACTAGTGGCTATATTGTTTTGCTTTGATATGGTAAGTATCACGTGAATCTATCAAAATCTGACTTTCATTCTATTGAATTTCAACAACTACTCGTACTACTCGTAGCTCCTCCGTCACAACGGTAACCCTACTCACGACTCTTCACTCTTATTGCATTTTTCTTTACGTTCCACATATCACATCAACTCTCTTCCTAGCAAGACACAGCGGCCACTAATTCACCCTACTCGCCCCCATTAAAACTTAGCTACACCCAGAAGCAAAAGTACGAAAACTTATACCTTCGAATACGTCTAAACTCGAATGGAACTCGTGTAGATTCATTGTGTCAGCTAATAATATGTGTAACCCCATAGTCCTCGTGTAGCCTGAATTTCATGCTATCATGAAACAATTGGGTATTTCACAATATTTTACGTTCATCATCAGGTCTGAAACATCTTGCAGAAACTGTTTGTTCTCGAAGACTTATTAGCACGCAGAATCGTTCTCTTGAATACTATAAGTCTTGCATGCTGGGCTATTATAAAGCGGTTCGCATACTAATTATGCAGATTACACACGTCCATTATCTTTGTCACCTCTGTCAATCTTGATAAAAAGTTGAATGAGAAGTGTCACTTTCAGTTCAAGTGATAGGTTCAGGTAATGAAGGCCATGCCTCTAAGAATTTTTGTAGAGACTTTAGATCTTGATTCGCTTTAAACCCCAATATCTAAATTTTAAGTCTTCCATAGTAAGCCTTCACGAAACCACTAAGGTTTGGATGATGCCTCAAACTGGCACTAACAATTGTAACCTCTCTTGTCTATTCCTTTAGTCTATTATAGACACTTATTCAATCTTTATTTTCAGTGGATATCTCATCTGTCAATATCGACCAGCTATTGTTATCTATTAAGAAAATGGACTCGGTTTGAAGGAGAATAAGTCGAGATTTGTATTGTATACTGTTAGAATCCGAAGGCATGTAAATCGTGATGGATTATAACATGCATCCCGCATATCAGAAGTATCACACATAAGACTTGAAAGTCACACATTTGAAACCAATATACCTAAATGAGGTT